>LPNX011001810.1:572531-863168 GCA_001517045.1 Pseudotsuga menziesii | reverse complement strand
ACTTTGTTGTGCGGTTTGCTAAAGTTAGCCTTAAAGGGGCTGAAAATATATCGAAACACAATGAAATTTTTCATGCGCACTTGTCAATCAAATGGACATCCAAATCTATGATCAAATTTCAATTCTAAAAAACTTCTCAAAAATGAAACTTCATCGTGCGGTTTTACTAGGGTTGCACTGAAAGGGAGTGAAAATAGCTCAGAACATTGTGAAAGTAGGTGTGCATGCTTATTTATCCAATGGGTATCCAAATCTATGATCAAGTTTCAATTCTGAGAAGTTGATCAAAAGTGAAACTCCACCGTGCAGTTTTGTTAGAGTTTGGCTTAAAGCAGCTGAAAATAGCTCTGAACATCGCGAAAGTTGGTGTACACTCTTATCTTCCAATGTGCATCTAAATCAATGATCGAATTTTAATTCAAATAAATTGGTCAAAAGTGAGACTCCGTCATGTGGTTTCGCCAAGGTTGGGGTTAAAGAGTGTGAAAATAGCTCAGAACGCCGTGGAAGTTTGAGTGCACGCTTGTCTATCAAATGGGCATCCAAATTTATGATCAGATTTCAATTCAGATAATCAAAAGTGAAACTCTATCGTGCATTTTCACTAGAGTTGGTCTTAAAGAGGGTCCAAATAGCTCGGAACATTGCAAAAGTTGGCATGCAGGCTTGTATATCAGACGGGCATCCAAATCTATGATCAAATTTTAATTACAAGAATTTGGTCAAACGTGAAATTCCATCATGTAGTTTTGCTAAGGTTTGTCTTAAAAGAAGAGAAAATAGCTCTGAACATCACGATATTTGGCATGCACTCTTATCTACCAAATGGTCATCTAAATCTACAATCAAATTTTAATTCTGAGAAATTTGTCAAAAGTGAAACTTCGTTGTGCGCTCTCACTAAGGTTGCACTTAAAGGGAGTGAAAATAACTCAGAACATCATGAAAGTTGTCATGCACATTTGTTTATTGAAATGGGTACCTAAATTCACATTCAAAATTCAATTCTGAAAAAGTCGACAAAAGTGCATCTTTTCAACCTTGGAAATTTGACCATCTTTCAATGATGGCTGAAATAGCTCCAAATCTCATAAACAAAGGTGTCCATGCCAATATTTTAAATGGGTATCTAAATCTACTTTAAAATTTGAATTTTGAGAAATTGAAAAAATACAACATTTTAGGCCTTGGTTGGATGAAGTTTGACCAAGGTCCGAAATGGCTGGCAATCCCAAAAAAATATACATGTAGGCTTATCTTTCAAATGGGTACGTAAATACAGTTTCAAATTTCAATTTCGAGAAAGTCAAGAAAAGTGTTGTTCTTAGAACTTGGTTTGGCCAACCTTAAGCAAGGCCCGTAATAACTTGAAATCTCACAAAAATATGTGTGCACTCTAATCTTTTAAATGGGTATCTAAATCTACTTTTACATTTGATTTCTAAGAAAATGAAAAAAATGACAACCTTTTAGGCCTTGGTTTGACCAAGTTTGACTAAGGTCTAGAAGTGAAACTTTGTCATGCACTTTCTCTAAGGTTGCACTTAAAGGGAGTTAAAATAGCTCAGAACGTCGCAAACATTGGCGTGCACACTTTTTTATTGAAATGGGTACCTAAATCAACTTTCAAATTTCATTTCTGAAAAAGTTGGGAAAAGTGCATCTTTTCAACCTTGGTTTGACCATTTTTTAATACGGGCCATAATAGCTCCAAATCTCATAAAAATAGGTGTCCATGCCTATCTTTTAAATGGGTATCTAATCTACTTTAAAATTTGAATATTGAGGAGATGGAAAAAATGTAACGTTTTAGGACTTGGTTTGACGAAGTTTGACCGAGGTCCAAAATGGCTCGCGATCCCCAAAAAATCTACACGTAGGCTTATCTCTCAAATGGGAACCTAAACATGGTTTCAAATTTAAATTTCAAGAAAGTAAAAAACACTGCATTTCTTAGAACTTGGTTTGACCAACCTTAACTAAGGGCCGAAATAACTCGAAATATCACAAAAATATGTGTGCACTCTTATATCTTAAATGGCTATCTAAATCTACTTTTACATTTGATTTCTAAGAAATTGGAAAAAAGTGCTAGCTTTTATGCCTTTGTTTGACCAACTTTGACTAAGGTCCAAAATAGCTTGAAATCCCTTGAAAGTTTGTATGCATGGTTGTCTTTCACTTACGATAAATTCGAAAATATAACATCTCTTAGAAATTTGTATGACCAACCTTGAATAACGACCAAAATAGCTCCGAACATCGTGAAAGTTGGCATGCACTCTTATATAACAAATGCACAGATAAATCTACGATCAAATTTCAAAACTGAAACTTTGTTATATCGTTTTTCTAGGGTTGGGATTAGAGGAGGTCAAAATAGCTCATAACGTTGCGAAATTTAGCGTGAATTCTTGTTTATCTAATGGGAGTCCAAATCTATTATCAAGTTTCAATTATGAGAAGTTGGTCAAAAGTGAAATTCCATCGTGTGGTTTTGTTAGGGTTTGGATTAAAGGACCCGAAAATAGCTCTGAACATCGTGAAAGTTGGCGAGCACTCCTATCTTCCAAATTCACATCTAAATATAGGATCAAATTTTAATTCTAGGAAATTGATCAAAAGTGAAACTCTGTCGTGTGGTTTCACCAAGGATAGGGTTAAAGTCGGTGATGATAACTCGGAACGTCACGAAAGTTGAAGTGTATGCTTGTCTATCAAATGGGCATTCAACTCTATGATGAAATTTCAAATCCAAGAAATTGGTTAGAAGTGAAACTCCATCGTGCATTTTCACTAGACTTGGCCTTAAAGGGGGTCCAAATAGCTCGTAACATTGCAAAACTTGGCGTGCACACTTGTATATCAAACAAGCATCCAAATCTATGGTCAAATTTCAATTCCAAGAATTCAGTCAAAAGGGAAACTCCATATCATACGGTTTTGCTAAGGTTTGTGTTAAAGAAGTGGAAAATAGCTCTCAACATCACAAAATTTAGCATGCATTCTTATCTACCAAATGAGCATCTAAATCTACGATCAAATTTTAATTCCACGATTTTTCAAAATTTAAAGTTAGTCATGCACTTTCGCTCAGGTTGCATTTAAAGGGGGCCAAAATAGATCAGAACATTGTGAAAGTTGGTGTGCATGCTTATTTATCTAATGGGTATCCAAATATATGATCAAGTTTCAATTCTGAGAAGTTGGTCAAAAGTGAAACTCCATCGTGCGGTTTTGTTAGGGTTTGGCTTAAAGAAGCCAAAAATAGCTCTGAACATTGTGAAAGTTGGTGTACACTCTTATCTTCCAAATGCGCATCTAAATCAATGATAGAATTTTAATTCTGAGAAATTGGTCAAAAGTGAGACTCCGTCGTGCAGTATTGCCAACATTGGGTTTAAAGAGGGTGAAAATTGTTCGAAACATCATGAAATTTTGAGTGCACGCTTGTCTATCAATGGGCATCCAAATGTATGATTGGATTTCCACTCCGATAAATTGGTCGGAAGTGAAACTCTGTCGTTCTTTTTCACTAAAGTTGTTCTTAAAGAGGGTCCAAATAGCTCGGAACATTGAAAAATTTGGCGTTCACACTTGTATATCAAACAGGCATCCAAATCTATGATCAAATTTCAATTACAAGAATTTGGTCAAATGTGAAACTCCATCATGCAGTTTTGCTAAGGTTTGTCTTAAAGGAGGGGAAAATAGCTCTAAACATCAACATATTTGGAAAGCAATCTCACTAAGTGAAAACATAAACATCAAATTTTAATTTCGAGAAATTGGTCAAAAGTGAAACTTCGTCATGCGCTCTCACTAAGGTTGCACTTAAAGGGAGTGAAAATAGCACAGAATGTGGCGAAAATTCGCGTGTAAGTTTGTTTATTGAAATGGCTACCTAAATTCACTTTCAAATTTCAATTGTGAAAAAGTTGACAAAAGTGCATTTTTTCAACCTTGGTTGTGACCATCTTTGAATGATGGCCAAAATAGCTCCAAATATCATAAAAATAGGTGTCTATGCAAATATTTTCAATGGGTATCTAAATCTGCTTTAAAATTTGAATTTTGATAAATTGGAAAAATGCAACGTTTTAGGCCTTGGTTGGATGAAGTTTGACTGAGGTACAAAATGGCTTGCAATCCCTAAAAAATCTACATGTAGGCTTATCTTTCAAATGGGTATGTAAATACAGTTTCAAATTTGCATTTCAAGAAAGTCAAGAAAAGTTCTTTTCTTAGAACTTGGTTTGACTAACCTTAACCAAGGGTCGAAATAACTCGAAATCTCACAAAAATATGTGTGCCGCTTATATTTTAAATGGGTATCTAAATCTGCTTTTATGTTTGATTTATAAGAAATTGGAAAAAACTGCAACCTTCTAGGCCTTGGTTTGACCAAGTTTGACTAAGGTCCAAAATAGCTAGAAGTCTCCTGAAAATTTGCATGCATGGTTATCTCTCAAATGGGTACCTAAATTCTCTTTAAAATTTCAATTGCGAGAAAGTCAAAAAAATATCATCTGTTAGGCCTTTTCTAAGGTTAGGGTTACAGGGGGTGACAATATTTAGGAACAACTCGAACGTTCACATGCACACTTGTCTATCAAATGGGCATCCAAATCTATGATCAAGATTCAAATTTCAATTCTAAGAAATTGTCAAAAGTGAAACTTCGTTGTACAATTTCACTAGGGTTGGGCTTAAAGGAGGTAAAAATAGCTCAAAACATCGTGAAATTGGACGTGCACTCGTATCTTCCAAATTCGCATCTAAATCTATGATCAAATTTTAATTCTGAGATATTAGTCAAAATTGAGACTCCATCGTGTGGTTTTTGCAAGGTTGGGGTTAAAGTGGGTGAAGATAGCACAGAACATTGTGAAAGTTGAGGTGTACACTTTTCTATCAAATGGGAAACCAAACCTATGATCAAATTTCAATTCCGAGACATTGGTGAGAAGTGAAACTTCGTTGTGCATTTTCGCTAGACTTGGGCTTAAAGGGGGTCCAAGTAGCTTGAAACATGGTAAAATTTGTCGTGCACGCTTGTATATCAAACGGGCATCCAAATCTACGATAAAATTTTAATTCGTGAAATTGTTCAAAAGGAAAACTCCATCAAACGGTTTCGCTAAGGTTTGTTTTAAAGGAGGGGAAAATACGTCTGAACATCACGAAAGTTGGCATGCACTATTATCTACCAAGTAGGCATCAAAATCTACAATCAAATTTTAATTCTGAGAAATTGGCCAAACGTGAAACCTTGTCATGTGCTTTCGCTAAGGTTGCACTTAAAGGGAGTGAAAATACCTCAGAACGTCGCGAAAGTTGTCGTGCACACTTGTTTATTGAAATGGGTATCTAAATCCATTTTCAAATTTTAATTCTGAAAAAGTCGACAAAATTGCATCTTTTCAACCTTGGTATGACCATCCTATAATGAGGGCCATAATAACTCCAAATCTCATAAAAATATGTGTCCATACCTATCTTTTAAATGGGTATCTAGTCTACTTTAAAAATTGAATTTTGAGAAGATGGAGAAAATGTAACGTTTTAGGCCTTGGTTTGACGAAGTTTGATCGAAGTCAAAAATGGCTCGTAATCCCCAAAAAATATACACATAGGCTTATCTCTCAAATGGGAACCTAAATACAGTTTCAAATTTCAATTTCGAGAAAGTAAAAAAAAAGTGCATTTCTTAGAGCTTTGTTTGACCAACCTTAACTAAGGGCCGAAATAACTCGAAATATCACAAAAATATGTGTGCACACTTATATCTTGAATGTGTATCTAAATCTATTTTTACATTTGATTTCTAAGACTAAGGTCCAAAATAGCTCAAAATCCCCAGAACATTTGTATGCATGGTTATGTCCTAATTACGAGAAATTCGAAAAAATAACATCTCTTAGACATTTGCTTGACCAAGCTTGAATAATGACCAAAACAACTTTGAACATCGTGAAAGTTGGCATGCACTCTTATATAGCAAATGCACACATCGTGAAAGTTGGTTGAAAAAACTCAAATATCGCAAAAATATGTGTGCACGATTATCTCTTAAATGGGTGTCTATATCTACTTTAAAAATTCATTTCTAAGAAATTGGAAAAAAGTGCAACCTTATAGACCTTGGTTTGACCAATTTGACTAAGGCCCAAAATAGCTCGAAATCCCCTGAAAGTTTGTATGTATGGTTATCTCTCAAATGGAATTTAAATTCTCTTTCCAAATTCAATTACGAGAAAGTCAGAAAAATAGCATCTCTTAGACCTTTGCTTGATCATCCTTGAACAACAACCAAAATAGCTTCGAACATCGTGAAAGTTGGCATGCATTCTTGTCTACCAAAATGCGCAGATAAATCTACGATTAAAATTTAATTCTGAGAAATTGGTCAAAAGTGAAGCTTTGTTGTGAGGTTTTGGTAAAGTTTGGCTAAAGGGGGTGAAAATATTTTGGAACATCCCGAAATTTCGCGTGCATACTTATCTATAAAATGGGCATCCAAATCTATGATCAAATTTCAATTCTAAGAAACTACTCAAAAGTGAAACTCCGCCATGCAGTTTCACTAGGGTTGGGCTTAAACGGGGTCAAAATAGCTCAAGTTTCAATTCTGAGAAGTTGGTCAAAATTGAAACACCATCATGCGATTTTGTTAGGGTTTGGCTTAAAGGAGATGAAAATAGCCTTGAACATCGTGAAAGTTGGAATGTAGTATTATCTTCCAAATGCGCATCTAAATCTATGATCAAATTTTAACTTCGAGAAATTTTTCCAAAGTGAGACTCTGTCGTGCGGTTTCACCAAGGTTGGGGTTAAAGGGGGTGAAAATAGTTTAGAACATCAGGAAATTTGGAGTGCATGCTTCTATATCAAATAGGCCTCCAAATCAATGATCAAATTTCAATTTCAAGAAATTAGTCAGAAGTGAAACTCCATCGTGCATTTTCGCTAGAGTTGGGCTTAAAGGGGGTCCAAATAGCTTGAAACAATACAAAAGTTGACGTGCACATTTGTATATCAAATAGGCATCCAAATCTATGATCAAATTTCAATTTTAAGAATTTGGTCAAAAGTGAAACTCTGTTGTGCAGTTTTACTAGGGTTGGGATTAACGGGGGTCAAAATAGATCGAAACATTGTGTAAGTTGGTGTGTGTGCTTGTTTATCCAAT
The DNA here is from genome assembly GCA_001517045.1 of Pseudotsuga menziesii. Taxonomy (NCBI): domain Eukaryota; kingdom Viridiplantae; phylum Streptophyta; class Pinopsida; order Pinales; family Pinaceae; genus Pseudotsuga; species Pseudotsuga menziesii. The sequence continues at coordinate 855,976 of LPNX011001810.1, read as the reverse complement.
GGGCATCCAAATCTATGATTAAGTTTCAATTCTGAGAAGTTGGTCAAAATTAAAACTTGAATGTGCGGTTTTATTGAGGTTTGGTTTAAAGGAGCCGAAAACAGCTCTGAACATTGTGAAAGTTGGTGTGCACTCTTATCTACCAAATGTGTAGATAAATCTATGATCAAATTTTAATTCTGAGAAATTGGTCAAAAGTGAAACTCGATTGTGCGGTTTTGCAAAGCTTGGGCCTAAAGGGGGTGAAAATATTTTGGAACGTCGCAAAAATATGTGTGCACGCTTATCTCTTAATTGGTTGTCTAAATCTACTTTTACATTTGATTTCTAAGAAATTGGAAAAAAGTGCAACCTTTTAGGGCTTTGTTTGACTATGTTTTAAAATAGCTCAACATCCCCTGAAAGTTGTATGCACGGTTATCTCTAAAATGGGTACCTAAATTATCTTTCAAATTTCAATGACGAGAAAGTTGAAAAAGTAGCATCTCTTAGACCTTTGCTTGAACAACTTTGAATAACGAGAAAAATAACTCCAAACATCATGAAAGGTTGCGTGCACTCTAATCTGCCAAATACGCAGATAAATCTACGATCAAATTTTAATTCGGAGAAATTGGTCAAATGTGAAACTTCGTTGTGTGGTTTTCTAAGCTTGGGCTTAAAGGGGATGAAAATATTTCATAACATCATGAAATTTCTCACACTTGTCTATCAAATGGGCTTCCAAATCTATGATCAAATTTCAATTCAAAGAAACTGCTCAAAAGAGAAACTCCGTCGTGCGGTTTCTCTAGGGTTGGGCTTAAAGGGGGTCAAAAATAGCTCAGAAAGTTGTGAAAATTGGCATGCATGCTTATTTATCCAATGGGTATCCAAATCTATGATCAAGTTTCAATTCTGAGAAGTTGGTCAAAAGTGAAACTCCATCCTGCAGTTTTGTTAGGGTTTGGTTTGGCGTGCACGTTTGTTTATTGAAATGGGTACCTAAATTCACTTTCAAATTTCAATTCTGAAAAAGTGGACAAAAGTGCATATTTTCAACCTTGGTTTGACCATCTTTGAATGATGGCCGAAATAGCCCCAAATCTCATAAAAATAGGTGTCCATGCCAATAATTTAAATGGGTATCTAAGTTGAAGTGTACACTTGTCTATCAAATTTTAATTTTGAGAAATTGGTCAAAAGTGAGACTCCGTTGTGCGATTTCACCAAGGTTGGGGTTAAAGGGGGTGAAAATACCTCAAAACATTGTGAAATTTGGAGTGCATGCTTCTATATCTAATAGAACTCCAAATCTATGATCAAATTTCAATTTCGAGAAATTAGTTAGAAGTTAAACTCCATCATCCACTTTCATTAGAGTTGGGCTTAAAGGGGGTCCAAATAGCTCAGAACAATACAAAAGTTGGCATGCAAGCTTGTATATCAAATGGGAATCCAAATCAATGATCAAATTTCAATTCCAAGAATTTGGTCAAAAGTGAAGCTCTTTCGTGCGGGTTTGCTAGGGTTGGGATTAAAAGGGGGTCAAAATAGATCAAAACATTGTGAAAGTTGGTGTGAGAGCTTGTTTATCCAATGGGAATCCAAAATCTATGATCAAATTTCAATTCTAAGAAGTTAGTCAAAGTGAAACTCCATCGTGCGGTTTTGTTAGGGTTTGGCTTAAAGGAGCCGAAATTAGCTTCGAACATCGTGAAAGTTTGCATGCACTTTTATCTACCAAATGCATAGATAAATCTACAATCAAATTTTAATTCTGAGAAATTGGTCAAAAGTGAAACTTCGTTGTGCAGTTTCATAAAGCTTCGGCCTAAAGGGGGTGAAAATATTTTGGAACGTCACAAAAATATGTTTGCACGCATATCTCTTAATTAGGTATCTAAATCTACTTTTACATTTGATTTCTAAAAAATTAGAAAAAACTGCAACCTTTTAGGGCTTTGTTTGACCAAATTTGACTAAGTTCCAAAATAGCTCGAAATCCCTTGAATTTTGTATGCACGGTTATGTCTAAAATGGGTACCTAAATTCTCTTTCAAATTTCAATTACGAGACCTTTGCTTGACCAAATTTGAATAATGAGCAAAATAACTCCGAACATCATGAAAGGTTGCGTGCACTCTTATCTACCAGATGCGTAGATAATCTACGATCGAATTTTAATTCTGAGAAATTGGTCAAAAGTAAAACTTCGTTGTGCGGTTTGCTAAGGTTGGGCTTAAAGGTGTTGAAAATATTTTGTAACATCGCGAAAGTTTGCATGCAAACTTGTCTATCAAATGGGCATCTAAATCTATGATCAAATTTCAATTTTAAGAAACTGCTCAAAAGTGAAACTCCATCATGTGGTTTCGCTAGGGTTGGGCTTAAAGGGGGTCAAAATAGATCGGAACGTTGTGAAAGTTGGCGTGCATGATTATTTATCCAATGGGTATCCAAATATATGATCAAGTTTCAATTCTGAGAATTTGGTCAAAAGTGAAACTCCATCGTGCGATTTTGTTAGGGTTTGTCTTAAAACAACCGAAAATAGCTCTTAACATTGTGAAAGTTGGTGTACACTCTGATCTTCCAAATGCGCATCTAAATCAATGATTGAATTTTAATTATGAGAAATTGGTCAAAAGTGAGACTCCGTCGTGTGGTTTTGCCAACATTGTGGTTAAAGAGGGTGAAAATTTCTCGAAACGTCGTGAAAGTTTGAGTGCACGCTTGTCTATCAAATGGGAATCCAAATCTATGATCAGATTTCAATTCTAATAAATTGGTTGAATGTGAAACTCTCTCATGCATTTTCACTAGAGTTGGTCTTAAAGAGGGTCCAAATAGCTTGGAACATTGCAAAAGTTAGTGTGCATGCTTGTATATCAAACGGGCATCCACATCTATGATCAAATTTCAATTACAAGAATTTGGTCTAATGTGAAACTCCATCATGCATTTTTGCTAATTTTTGTCTTAAAGGAGGGGAAAACGGCTCTGAACATCAAGAAATTTTTCATGCACTCTTATCTACCAAATGGTCATCTAAATCTAGAATCAAATTTTAATTTTGAGAAATTGGTCAAAACTGAAACTTTGTCATGCACCTCACTAAGGTTGCACTTAAAGGGAGTGAAAATAGCTCAGAACACCACGAAAGTTGGCGTGCGCGTTTGTTTGTTGAAATGGGTACCAAAATTCACTTTCAAATTTCAATTGTGAAAAATTCGACAAAAGTGCATCTTTTCAACCTTGGTTTGACCATCTTTGAATGATGGCCAAAATAGATCCAAATCTCATAAAAATAGGTGTCCATGCTAATATTTTAAATGGGTATCTAAATCTACTTTAAAATTTGAATTTTGAGAAATTGGAAAAATGCAACATTTTAGGCCTTGGTTGGACGAAGTTTGACCGAGGTTCAAAATTGGTTCATAATCCCCCAAAAATATACATGTAGGCTTATATTTCCAATGTGTACATAAATACAGTTTCAAATTTCAATTTCTAGAAAGTCAAGAAAAGTGCTTTTCTTAGAACTTGCTTTGACCAACCTTAACCAAAGGCCGAAATAACTCAAAATCTCACAAAAATATGTGTGTACGCTTATCTTTTAAATGGGTATCTAAATTTACTTTTACATTTTATTTCTAAGAAATTGGAAAAAACTGCAACATTGTAGGCCTTGGTTTGACCAAGTTTGACTAAGGTCAAAAATAGCTCGAAATCTCCTGAAAGTTTCTATGCATGGTTATCTCTCAAATGGGTACCTAAATTCTCTTTGAAATTTCAATTGCGAGAAATTCAAAAAAATATCATCTCTTAGGCCTTTGCTTGACCAACCTTGAATAGCAACCAAAATAGATCTGAACATCGTGAAAGTTGAGGTGTGCTCTTATATAACAAATGCACAAATAAATCTACGATCAAATTTTAGTTCTGAGAAATTGGTCAAAAGTGAAACTATGTTGTATGGTTTTGCTAAGGTTAGGCTTACAGGGGGTGACAGTATTTAGGAGCGACTCGAACGTTTACGTGCATGCTTGTCTATCAAATGGGCATCCAAATCTATGATCAAATTTCAATTCTAAGAAACTGCTCAAAAGTGACACTTCGTTGTATAGTTTCACTAAGGTTGGGCTTAAAGGAGGTTAAAATAGCTCGGAACGTTGCAAAAGTTAACATGAATGCTTATTTATCCAATGGGCATCCAAACATATTATCAATTTTCAATTCTGAGAAGTTGGTCAAAAGTGAAACTCCATCGTGTGGTTTTGTTATTGTTTGGCTGAAAGGTGCCGAATATAGCTCTAAACATCGTGAAAGTTGGCGTGCACTCCTATCTTCCAAATTCACATCCAAATCTATGATGAAATTTTAATTCCAAGAAATTAGTCAAAAGTGAGACTCCATTGTGTGGTTTTTCCAAGGTTGGGGTTAAAGTGGGTGATGATAGCTCGAAAAATCGCGAAAGTTGAAGTGTAGGCTTATCTAGCAAATGGGAAACCAAATCTATGATCAAATTTCAATTCCGAGACATTGGTCAGAAGTGAAACTCCGTCATGCAATTTCACTATACTTGGGCTTAAAGGGGATCCAAGTAGATCAGAACATTGCAAAATTTGGCGTGCATGCTTGTATATCAAACGTGCATCCAAATATATGGTCAAATTTTAATTCATGAAATTATTCAAAAGGAAAACTCCATCATATAGTTTTGCTAAGGTTTGTCTTAAAGAAGGGGAAACTAGCTCTGAAAATCATGAAATTTGGCATGCACTATTATGTACCAAGTCGGAATCTAAATCTACGATCAAATTTTAATTCTGAGAAATTGGCCAAAAGTGAAACTTTGTCATGCGCTTTTGCTAAGGTTGGAGTTAAAGGGAGCGAAAATAGCTCAGAACGTCGTGAAAGTTGACGTGCACACTTGTTTATCGAAATATGTACCTAAATCCACTTTCAAATTTCAATTCTGAAAAAGTTGACAAAAGTGCATATTTTCAACCTTGGTTTGACCATCCTTGAATGTAGGCCATAATAATCCAAATCTCATAAAAATAGGTGTCGATGCCTATGTTTTAAATGGGTATCTACTCTACTTTAAGATTTGAATTTGGAGAACATGGAAAAAATGTAATGTTTTAGGCCTTGGTTTGACGATTTTGACCGAGGTCCAAAATGGCTCGCAATCCCCAAAAAATCTACATGTAGGCTTATCTCTCAATTGGGAACCTAAATACAGTTTCAAATTTAAATTTTGAGAAAGTAATAAAATAGGTGCATTTCTTAGAACTTGGTTTGACCAACCTTAACTAAGGGTCGAAATAGATTGAAATAGCACAAAAATTGCGTGCACGCTTATATCTTAAATGGGTATCTAAATCTACTTTTACATTCAATTTCTAATAAATTGGAAAAAAGTGCAAACTTTTATGCCTTGGCTTGACCAAGTTTGGCTAAGGTCCAAAATAGCTTGAAATCCTCTAAAACTTTGTATGTATGGTTATCCCTCAATTACGAGAAATTTGAAAAAAAAACATCTCTTAGACATTTTCTTGAGCAACCTTGAATAACGACCAAAATAGCTTTGAACATTGTGAAAGTTGGCATGCACTCTTATATAGCAAATGCATAGATCAATCTACAATCAAATTTTAGTTCTGAGAAATTGGTCAAAAGTGAAACTCTATTGTGTGGTTTTGCTAAGGTTGGGCTTACAGGGGGTGACAATATTTAGGACCATCTCGAATGTTCATGTGCATGTTTGTCTATCAAATGGGCATACAAATCTATGATCAAATTTCAATTCTAAGAAATTTCTCAAAACCTAAACTTCGCTGTACAGTTTCGCTAGGGTTGCGATTAAAGGAGGTCAAAATAGCTTAGAACATTGCAAAAGTTAGCGTGAATGATTGTTTATCCAATGGGCATCCAAATATATTATCAAGTTTCAATTCTGAGAAGTTGGACAAAAGTGAAACTCCATCGTGCAATTTTGTTAGGGTTTAACTTAAAGGAGCCAAAAATAGATCTGAACATTGTGAAAGTTGGCATGCATTCCTATCTTCCAAATTTGCATCTAAATATATGATCAAATTTTAATTTCGAGAAATTGGTCAAAAGTGAGACTCCATTGTCTAGTTTCACCAAGGTTCAGGTTAAAGTGGGTGAAGATAACTCGAAACATCGTGAAATATGAAGTGTACGCTTGTTTATCAAATGGGCATCAACTCTATGATCAAATTTAAATTCCAAGAATTTGGTCAAAGGGGAAACTCTGTCGTGCATTTTTACTAGACTTGGGCTTAAAGGGGGTCCAAATAGCTCGGAACATTGCAAAATTTGGCGTGCACCTTTGTATTTCAAACGAGCATCCAAATGTATGATCAAATTACAATTCCAAGAATTTGGTCAAAAGGGAAACTCCATATCATACGATTTTGTTGAGGTTTGGTTTAAAGGAGGGGAAAATAGCTCTAAACATCATGAAATTTGGCATGCACTCTTATCTACCAAATGAGCATCTAAATCTACGATCAAATTTTAATTCCGAGAAATTGTTCAAAAGTGAAACTTGGTCGTGTGCTTCCAGAACGTCACAAACGTTGGCATGCACAGTTTTTTATTGAAATGGTGTTGGAGCAGTAATACATCCTTAGTACATATTTTTGACCTTATGCTAGCTTTATTTTCCTTCATGCAATGATATCCTATGGTTTAAGACTTAGGAGAGCTGATTCAACATTAAAACTGGTTATTTTGGGCTGTTCACACCTACATCAGCGCCCTAATTGGTCAACCTAGCACATGTGTACCTCATTTAATTTCTTAGGGAACCACCTCCTTGATTTGTGGGGCCCTGGTTTGACTAAGTGTGCTATGGGATGAATCTGGCCTGTTTTAGCTCTCCCAAGAGCATTTATTGCCACCTAGAGCATCCCACTCACCTCTATTTTCTCACCCATGCTTTCCTAGGACCCATTCATGACCCAAGACACTTCACATGAGGTTTTGTGACTGTTTGGGCTTAGTGGGAGCTCCTTTGGTCCACCTAGGGGGGTTGGGGGTCAATTTTCACCATGACACTTGTACTTTCCCAATTGGCTGCCAAAGCCACTTGAATTTCCTCCAATGTATTATAAATGTGTAACATAATATCTAAATGATATATGATAATAATATGTTCAGAAACTAGCACCATTCATATGTTATATTTCATGCATTTTATGTCTCTTTGATTGTTTCTCTTGCATATTTTGTCAAAAAATTCATGTGTGAAGTCTATTCTAGCTCCTAGATCTGATTAAGAAGTAAATTATTAGATGGTATCAGAGCTAGTTGGAGCTGCAAACAAATCTTGTGAGGTTTGAGTTGCTGTTTAGGGAATATTTCCAAAAAATTGAGTGTTTACTTGCAGGTTTAACAACATTTTTGTCATAGGTTATGCAGGAAGGATGGAGAAAACTCAAGCTCTGCTTACTCCATTCAATTATTTTGAGTGGAAGGCCGATATGGTCATCTAGCTGAGGTCCAAGGGCCTCTACCAGGTCACCATGGGAACTGAAACGGAGCCAAATCCTACTGTGGAGAAAGCTAAGTATTTTAATAGGCTTGACGAGGCCTTCAACATGCTCTGCCTCAACACTTCAAGAGAAATTATCTTTCACATAGAAATTCATGGCACAACAAATGTAGTTTGGGTCAAGTTTGAGTCACTATTCAGGAAGACAGATGAAATGAGAGGCCACCATCTTGAGAATGAGCTAATCTCACTGAGCCCAGCTCACTACGAGACCATTGAAGATCTTCACCAAGTTTAAAGCCCTAGTACTTGAACTAAAACAATGTGGCATAGTGAAGAAAGATGATCATCTTATCTTGTCCATCCTTTCTAAGTTGGGGCCGGAGTATTCTGTATATGTTTCGACATTTCACTCTAGCAAACTGACAACCAAAAATTGGAAGACACCTATGCTGGAAGATTTCGTGGTGTCTTTGACTCAGGAGTAAGGAAAGCTCATACAAATGGGTACCGTCATCAAATCCAAGGATCAATCTCTTGCTGCTGGTATATCAAATCAATCCCAGAGCAAGAAGAAATATTTGATTGAAGCAAAGGGAGAAAGAGAAGAAGGAATCAAGTTCCGAAAACTCTAGTTCTACTGATGGGAGCTCAAAATACAGTAGGAGGAACAAGAGAAAAAGACCCACATGTGATTATTGTAGAGTTTCACATCTTGAGAGAGCTTTATTTAGAAATAAAATGGACATCATGACCAAGCTCCTTGAGGAGAACCACATTGCTCTTCTAGAATTTGCAAAAAGATGGGAGCGCAAGCAAGGAAATGGTAAGGTTGACCATGCATTGGGTGCATGGATAAAATACAATTATGATTTATATATTTATGATAACTCTATTTCTAATTCACATTCTAATATATCAGAACTTGAAACTCCATCCCTTCCTTGAAAAAATTCCCAGTCAGTTCATCAAAGCTTCCTCCCAAAACTAGTCATTTTTTACTAGCTTTCGATGTTCCTTCTGAAATCTCTTCCAAAATACATTCAAATATTTCCATTTATAATTATAAATATGATATAAATGATGATATACATCCTATGATATTCATTGAATCATTTCCCCAACCATCTCATGACCAAAATATCCATCAACCCTCAAGTTCAGTAGTTAGAAATTCAAAAATTTGTCTAGTTTCCAATGCTATGTCTCTTGTATATGTTGTTGTTATGTCTTGAATGTCTTTCATTGGTTGGAAATCCATATCATTGGCCTTCATGAGACTTTTTTTCCATATGTATATACTTTCCTTCACCATTCATGGTTCGAATCTCAAGTCTCCAGACCTTCCAAGTTCAGTGAATTGTAATTGTGAACTAGTTGCTCACTCTTCTCTTCCTATGGATCCATTCACTCATGGAGACACCATACCTCTGATATTTTCTTCTATGTATGACATATATTATAATATTTTATAGCCTCATGAGATTTTTTACAGAGTTGTGAAGGTTCTTCATCAAATTGGGATAAAGATTCATGGATTTATTCATGATACAACAACTACACATAATGCAGATTTTGTTGAATCTTTTGATGTTATTTGGGAAAGAGTTTGCAGACATATATTTTCCATGGTTGATTATGTAATTAGATCAAAGTATACTTGCATCAAAATAAATTCTTATGATGCCCCTCCATCATCAAGTGATGACCATCAAAGGGCCTCTCCACATGATCTTTGTTTACAGCACTTTGATGCATTGATGCATGATCTTGGCATCCACAATATCTTCACCAAGTCCATCAACAAGAAGTTGTTCTTCCAGATCATTCAAGTGAATAAGAGGACCTGCTGAAGACATTTTGATCTCTGTCATATCCATTTTTGAGGGGAGATTTTTCCCATGAGGTTTTCCTCCTTACCTCGGTTACATGGATCAATAAAAATTCTGTTGTAAAATGTGACTTGTGCCTTAGTTACCAAGGCCTTAATAAATATTTTTGACTAAAATGTACTAATTATAGATTAAGGGGGGGTTTTGGAACAATAATACATCCTTAGTACATAATTTTTACCTTAGGCTATCTTTATTTTCCTTCATGCAATTATATCCTATGGTTTAAGACTTAGGAGAGTTGATTCGGCATTATAATTGGTTATTTTGGCCTGTTCATACCTACAACAACACCCTAATTAGTAGACCCAGCACATGTGTACCTCATTTAATTTTTTGGGGTTCCAAATCCTTGATTTGTGGGTCGACCTTGGTTTGACTAAGTGCGTTAGGGGATGAATCTGGCTTGTTTTAGCTCTCTCGGGAGCATTTATTTCCACCTAGAGCACCCCACTCACCTCTATCTTCTCACCCATGCTTTCCTAGGACCCATTAATGACCCACCACACTTCACATGAGGTTTTGTGACTGTTTGGGCTTAGTTGGGGCTCCTTTGGTCCACCTAGGGGGTTGGGGGTCAATTTTCACCATTACACTTCTACTTTCCCAATTGGCTGCCAGAGCCACTCAAATTTCCTCCAATGTATAATGGGTAACATAACATATAAATGATATATGATCATAATATGATCATAAACTAGCACCATCCATATGTGTTATTTCATGTATTTTCTGTCTCTTTGATTGTTTCTCTTGCATGTTTTGTCAAACACTTCATGTGTGAAGTCTGTTCTAGCTCTTAGATCTGATTAAGAAGTAAATTCTTACAAATGGGTACCTAAATACACTTTCAAATTTCAATTCTAAAAAAGTAGACAAAAGTGCATCCTTTCAACCTTGGTTTGACCATACTTTTATGACGGAAAAAATAGTTCCAAATCTCATTAAAATATGTGTCCATGCCTATCTTTGAAATGTGTATCTAAACCTACTTTAAAATTTGAATTTTGAGAAATTGGAAAAAATGCAACGTTTTAGGCCTTGGTTTGATGAAGTTTGACCGAGGTCCAAAATGGCTTGCAATCCCCAAAAAATATAGATGTAGGCTTATCTCTCAGATGGGTACCTAAATACACTTTCAAATTTCAATTTCAAGAAAGTAAAAAAAGTGCATTTATTAGAACTTGGTTTGATCAACCTTAACTAAGGGCCAAAATAACTCAAAATCTCGCAAAAATATGTGTACACGCTTATCTCTTAAATGGGTATCTATATCTACTTTAAAAATTGCTTTCTAAAAAATTGGAAAAAAGTGCAACCTTATAGGCCTTGGTTTGACCAAGATTGACTAAGGTACAAAATAGCTCGAAATCCCCTAAAAGTTTGTATGTATGGTTATCTCTCAAATGGTACCGAAATTCTCTTTCCATATTCAATTACGAGAAAGTCAGAAAAATAGCATCTCTTAGACCTTTGCTTGACCATCCTTGAACAACGAACAAAATAGCTTCGAACATCATGAAAGTTGGATGCACTCTTATCTACCAAAATGCACAGATAAATCCACGACCAAATTTTAATTCTAAGAAATTGGTCAAAAGTGAAACTTCATTGTGAGGTTTTGCTAAGGTTGGGCTTAAAGGGGATGAAAATATTTTGGAACGTCCCAAAATTTCGCATGCATACTTGTCTATCAAATGTGAATCCAAATATATGATCAAATTTCAATTCTAAGAAACTACTCAAAAGTGAAACTCCGCCATGCGGTTTCACTGGGGTTGGGGTTAAAGGGGGTCAAAATAGCTCAAGTTTCAATTATGAGAAGTTGGTCAAAAGTGAAACCGCATCATGCGGTTTTCTTAGGGTTTGGCTTAAAGGATCTGAAAATAGCCCTGAACATTGTGAAAGTTGGCGTGCACTATTATCTTCCCAATGTGCATCTAAATCTATGATCAAATTTTAATTTCGAGAAATTGGTCAAAAGTGAGACTTCGTTGTGCGGTTTCACCAAGGTTGGGCTTAAAGGGGGTGAAAATAGCTCAGAACATCATGAAAGTTGGAGTTCATGCTTCTATATCAAATAGGCCTCCAAATATATGATCAAATTTCAATTTCGATAAATTAGTTAGAAGCGAAACTCCATCATGCATTTTTGCTAGAGTTGGGCTTAAAGGGGGTCCAAATAGCTTGAAACAATACAAAAGTTGTTTTGCACGCTTGTATATCAAACGGGCATCCAAATCTATGATCAAATTTCAATTCCGAGAATTTGGTCAAAAGTGAAACTTTGTCGTGTGGTTTTGCTAGGGTTGGGATTAAAGGGGGTCAAAATACATCAGAACATTGTGAAAGTTGGTGTGTGTGCTTGTTTGTCCAATGCGCATAAAAGTCTATGATTGAGTTTCAATTCTGAGAAGTTGGTCAAAATTAAAACTTGATCATGCGATTATGTTAAGGTTTGGCTTAAAGGAGCCAAAAATAGCTCTGAACATCGTGAAAGCTAGCGTGCACTCTTATCTATCAAATTCATAGATAAATCTACGATGAAATTTTTATTCTGAGAAATTGGTCAAAAGTGAAACTCTGTTGTGCGGTTTTGCAAAGCTTGGGCCTAAAGGGGATGAAAATATTTCGGAACGTTGCAAAAATATGTGTGCAGGATTATCTCTTAATTAAGTATCTAAATCTACTTTTACGTTTGATTTCTAAGAAATTGGGAAAAAGTGCAACCTTTTAGGGCTTTGTTTGACTAAGTTCCAAAATAGCTCGAAATACCCTGAAAGTTTGTATGCACGCTTATCTCTAAAATGGGTACCTAAATTCTCTTTCATATTTCAATTACGAGAAAGTCGAAAAAGTAGCATCTCTTAGACCTTTGCATGACCAACTTTGAATAACAACCAAAATAACTCTGAACATCATGAAAGGTTGCGTGCACTCTTATCTACCAAATGTATAGATAAATATACGATCAAATTTTAATTCTGAGAAATCGGTCAAAAGTGAAACTTTTTTGTGTGGTTTGCTAAGATTGGGCTTAAAGGGGGTGAAAATATTTTGGAACATAGTGAAAGTTCATGTGCACACTTATCTATCAAATGGGCAACTCAATCTATGATCAAATTTTAATTCTAAGAAACTGCTCAAAACTGAAATGCTAGGGTTGGGATTAAAGGGGGTCAGAATATCTCAAAACGCCGTGAAAGTTGGCGTGCACGCTTATTTATCCAATGGGTATCCAAATATATGATCAACTTTCAATACTAAGAAGTTGGTCAAAAGTGAAACTCCATGGTGTAGTTTTGTTAGGGTTTGGCTTAAAGCAACAGAAAATAGCTCTAAACATCATGAAATTTGGTGTACACTCTAGTATTCCAAATGCGCATCTAAATCAATCATCGAATTTTAATTCCAAGAAATTGGTCAGAAGTGAGACTTTGTCATGCAGTTTCACCAAGGTTTGGGTTAAAGAGGGTGAAAATAGCACAGAACATTGTGAAGATTTGAGTGCACGCTTGTATATCAAATGGGCATCCAAATCTATGATCATATTTCAATTCCTATAAATCGGTCAGAAGTGAAACTCTGTCATGCATTTTCGCTAGAGTTGGTCTTAAAGAGGGTCCAAATAGCTCAAAACATTGCAAAAGTTGGTGTGCACACTTGTATATCAAACGGGCATCCAAATCTATGATTAAATTTCAATTACAAGAATTTGGTCAAAAGTGAAACTCCATCATGGAGGTTTTGCTAAGGTTTGTCTTAAAGGATGGCAAAATAGCTTTGAACATCACGATATTTCGCATGCACTCTTATCTACAAAATGGTCATCTAAATCTACAATCAAATTTTAATTCTGAGAAATTGGTCAAAAGTGAAACTTCGTCGTGTGCTGTCACTAAGGTTGCATTTAAAGGAAGTGAAAATAGCTCAGAAGGTCGTGAAAGTTGGCACGCACACTTGTTTATTGAAATGGGTACCTAAATCCACTTAGAAAAATTTCAATTTTGAAAAAGTCTACAAAAGTGCATCTTTCCAACCTTGGTTTGACCATCCTTGAATGAGGTTCAAAATATATCCAAATCTCATAAAAATAGGTGTGCATTCCTATCTTTGAAATGGGTCTCTAAATATACTTTAAAATTTGAATTTTGAAAAATTGGAAAAAATGCAACGTTTTAGTCCTTGGTTTGATGAAGTTTTGCTAAGGTTGGACTGAAATGGGGTGAAAATATTTCAGAATGTCTCGAAAGTTCACATGCATACTTGTCTATCAAATGGGCATCCAAATCTATGATCAAATTTCAATTCTATGAAACTTCTCAAAAGTGAAACTCCGTCTTGTAGTTTCACTAGGGTTGGGATTAAAGGGGGTCAAAATAGCTAACGTTTCAATTCTGAGAATTTGGTCAAAAGTGAACCTCCATCGTGCGGTTTTTTGAGGGTTTGGCTTAAAGGAGCCGAAAATAGCACTGAACATCGTGAAAGTTGGCATGCACTATTATATTCCAAATGCGCATCTAAATCTAAGATCAAATTTTAATTTCAAGAAATTGGTCAAAAGTGAGACTCCGTCATGCGGTTTCGCCAAGTTTGGGGTTAAAGGGGGTGAAAATAGCTTAGAACATCGTGAAAGTTGGAGTGCATGCTTCTATATCTAATAGACCTCCAAATCTATGATCAAATTTCAATTTCGAGAAATTAGTTAGAAGTGAAACTCGATCGTGCATTTTTCGTTAGATTTGTGCTTAAAGGGGGTCCAAATAGCTCGAAAAAATACAAAAGTTGGCGTGCAAGCTTGTATATAAAATGGGCATCCAAATCTATGATAAAATTTAAATTCCATGAATTTGGTCAAAAGTGAAGCTTTGTCATGTGGTTTTTCTAGGATTGGGATTAAAGGGGGTCAAAATAGATCGGAACGTTAAGAATGTTGGTGTGTGAGCTTGTTTATCCAATGGGAATCCAAATCTGTGATCAAATTTTAATTCTGAGAAGTTGGTCAAAAGTGAAACTCCATCATGTGGTTTTTTTAGGGTTTGGCTTAAAGGAGATGAAAACAGCTTCAAACATCGTGAAAGTTGATGTGCACTCTTATCTACAAAATGCGTAGATAAATCTATGATCAAATTTTTATTTTGAGAAATTGGTCACAAGTGAAACTCCGTTCTGTGGTTTCGCAAAGCTTGGGCTTAAAGGTGGTGAAAATATTTCAAAATGTCACAAAAATATGTTTGCATGATTATCTATTAATTGGGTATCTAAATCTACTTTTACATTTTATTTTAAACAATTGGAAAAAGTGCATCCTTTTAGGGCTTTCTTTGACCAAGTTTGACTAAGTTCCAAAATAGCTAGAAATCCCCTGAAAGTTTGTATGCACGGTTATCTCTGAAATGGGTACCTAAATTCTCTTTCAAATTTCAATTACGAGAAAGTAAAAAAAGTAGCATGTCTTAGACCTTTGCTTTACCAACTTTGAATAACGAGCAAAATAACTCCGAACATCAGGAAAGGTTGCGTGCACTCTGATCTACCAAATGTGCAGATAAATCTACGATCAAATTTTAATTCTGATAAATTAGTCAAAAGTGAAACTTCATTGTGCGGTTTGCTAAAGTTATCCTTAAAGGGGCTGAAAATATATCGAAACATCGTGAAAATTTTCATGCGCACTTGTCAATCAAATGGACATCCAAATCTATGATCAAATTTCAATTCTAAGAAACTTCTCAAAAGTGAAACTCCGTCATGCGGTTTCGCTAGGGTTGGGCTTAAAGGGGGTCAAAATAGCTTAGAATGTTGTGAAAGTTGGCGTGCATACTTATTTATCCAATGGGTATCCAAATATATGATGAAGTTTCAATTTTGAGAAGTTAGTCAAAATTGAAACTCCATCATGTGGTTTTGTTAGGGTTTGGCTTAAAGCAGCCGAAAATAGCTCTGAACATCATGAAAGTTGGTCTACACTATTATCTTCCAAATGCGCATCTAAATCAATGATCAAATTTTAATTCCCAGATATTGCTAAAAAGTGAGACTTCGTCGTGCAGTTTCGCCAAGGTTGGGGTTGGAGAAAAATGCTCGAAACGTCGTGAAAGTTTGATTGCATGCTTGTCTTTCAAATGGGCATCCAAATCTATGATCATATTTCAATTCTGATAAATTGGTTGGAAGTGAAACTCTGTTGTACATTTTCGCTAGAGTTGGTCTTAAAGAGGGTCCAAATAGCTCGAAAAAATGCAAAAGTTGTTGGGAACACCTGTATATCAAACGGGCATCCAAATCTATGATCCAATTTCAATTACAAGAATTTGGTCAAATGTGAAACTCAATCATGCAGTTTTGCGAAGGTTCATCTTAAAGGAGGGGAGAATAGCTCTAAACATCACGAAATTTGGCATGCAGTCTTATTTACCAAATGGTCATCTAAATCTACAAAGTGAAACTTCGTCATGCGCTCTCACTAAGGTTGTTTATTGAAATGGGTACCTAAACTCACCTTCAAATTTCAATTCTGAAAAAGTCGACAAAAGTGCATCTTTTTAACCATGGTTTGACCATCTTTGAATGATGGCCAAAATAGCTCCAAATCTCATAAAAGTAGGTGTCCATGCCAATATTTTAAGTGGGTATCTAAATCTACTTTAAAATTTGAATTTTGAGGAATTGAAAAAATGCAACGTTTTAGGCCTTGGTTGGATGAAGTTTGACCGTTGTCCAAAATGGCTCACAATCCCCAAAACATTTACATGTAGGCTTATCTTTCAAATGGGTATGTAAATACAGTTTCAAATTTAAATTTCGAGAAAGTCAAGAAAAGTGATTTTCTTAGAATTTGGTTTGACCAACCTTAACAAAGGGCCAAAATAACTCGAAATCTCACAAATATATGTGTGCACGCTTATCTTTCAAATGGGTATCTAAATCTAATTTTACATTTGATTTCTGAGAAATTGGAAAAAACTGCAACCTTTTAGGCCTTGTTTTGACCAAGTTTGACTAAGGTCCAAAATAGCTCAAAATATCCTGAAAGTTTGAACTCATGGTTATCTCTCAAATGGGTACCTAAATTCTCTTTCAAATTTCAATTGCGAGAAAGTTGAAAAAATATCATCTCTTAGGCCTTTGCTTGACCAACCTTGAATAGCAACCAAAATAGCTTTGAACATCGTCAAATTTGGCGTGCACTCTTATATAACAAATGCACAGATAAATCTACGATCAAATTTTAGATCTGAGAAATTGGTCAAAAGTGAAAATTTGTTGTGTGGTTTTGCTAAGGTTTCCATAGGTTCACAGGGCGTGACAATATTTAGGAATGACTCGAACGTTCATGTGCACGCTTTTCTATCAAATGGGCATCCAAATCTATGATCAAATTTCAATTCTAAGAAACTGCTCAAAAGTGAAACTTCATTGTACAGTTTCGCTAGGGTTGGGCTTAAAGGAGGTCAAAATAGCTCGTAACATTGTGAAAGTTAACATAAATGCTTGTTTATCCAATGGGCATCCAAATCTATTATCAAGTTTCAATTCTATGAAGTTGGTAAAAAGTGAAACTCCATCATGCAGTTTTGTTAGTGTTTGGCTTAAAGGAGCCAAAAATATCTCTGAACATCATGAAAGTTGGCGTGCACTATTATCTTCGAAATGCGCATCTAAATCTATGATCAAATTTTAATTCTGAGAAATCCCTCAAAAGTGAGACTCTGTAGTACAATTTCCCCAAGGTTGGGGTTAAAGGGGGTGAAAATAGCTTGAAACGTCACAAAATTTGGAGTGCACACTTGCCTATAAAATAGGAATCCAAATCTATGATTAAATTTCAATTCTGAAAAATTGGTCAGAAGTGAAACTCTGTCATGCATTTTTTCTAGAGTTGGGCGTAAAGGGGGTCGAAATAGTTTAGAACATTAAAAAATTTGGTGTGCATGCTTGTATATCAAATGGGCATACAAATCTATGATCAAATTTCAATTCTGAGAATTTGGTCAAAAATGAAACTTCGTTGTGCGGTTTTGCTAGAGTTGCACTTAAAGGGAGTGAAAATAGCTCAGAACGTCGTGAAAATTGGCGTGCACACTTATTTATTGAAATAGGTACCTAAATCCACTTTCAAATTTCAATTCTGAAAACTCAACAAAAGTGCATCTTTTCAACCTTTGTTTGACCATCCTTGAATGAGGGCCATAATAGCTCCAAATCTCATAAAAATAAGTGTCGATGCCTATCTTTTAAATGGGTATCTAATCTACTTTAAAATTTTAATATTGAGGAGATGGAAAAAATGTAACGTTTTAGGACTTGGTTTGACGAAGTTTGACCAAGGTCTCTTAAATGGCTCGCAATCCCCAAAAAATCTACACATGGGGTTATCTCTCAAATGGGAACCTAAATACAGTTTCAAATTTCAATTTCGAGAAAGTGAAAAGAAAGTGTATTTCTTAGAAATGGGTACCTAAATCCACTTTCAAATTTCAATTCTAAAAAATTCGACAAAAGTGCATCTTTTCAACATTGGTTTGACCATACTTGAATGACGGACAAAATAGCTCCAAATCTCATTAAAATAGGTGTGCATGCCTATCTTTGAATGGGTATCTAAATCTACTTTAAAATTTGAATTTTGAGAAATTGGAAAAAATGCAACGTTTTAGGCCTTGGTTTGACGTAGTTTCACTGAGGTCCAAAATGGCTTGCAATCCCCAAAAAATCTACATGTAGCTTTTCTCTAACATGGGTACCTAAATACAGTTTCAAATTTCAATTTCAAGAAAGTAAAAACTTGGTTTGACCAACCTTAACTAAGGGCCTAAATAACTTGAACGTCACAAAAATATGTGTGCACGCTTATCTTTTAAATGGGTATCTATATCTACTTTAAAAATTGATTTCTAAGAAATTGGAAAAAAGTGCAACCTTATAGGTCTTGGTTTGACCAAGTTTGACTAGGGTCCAAAATAGCTCGAAATCCCCTGAAATTTTGTATGTATGGTAATCTCTCAAATGGTATCGAAATTCTCTTTCCAAATTCAATTATGAGAAAGTCGAAAAAATAACATCTCTTAGACCTTTGCTTGACCATCCTTGAACAATGACAAAACTAGCTTCGAACATCATGAAAGTTGGCATGCACTCTTATCTACCAAAAGGCGTAGATAAATCTACGATCAAATTTTAATTCTAAGAAATTGGTCAAAAGTGAAACTTCATTGTGAGGTTTTGCTAAGGTTGGGCTTAAAGAGGATGAAAATATTTCAAAACATCCTGAAAGTTCACGTGCATACTTATCTATCAAATGGGCATCCAAATTTATGATCAAATGAGCATCCAAATCTATGATCAAGTTTCAATTCTGAGAAGTTGGTCAAAAGTGAAACTCCATAGTGCGGTTTTGTTAGGGTTTGGCTTAAACGAGCCGAAAATAGATTTCAACATCGTGAATATTGGCGTGCATTATTATCTTCCAAACACACATCTAAATCTATGATCAAATTTTAATTCTAAGAAATTGGTTAAAAGTGAGACTCCATTGTGCGGTTTCTCCAAGGTTGGGGGTTAAAGTGGGTGAAAATAGCTCGGAACGTGGCGAAAGTTGGAGTGCATGCTTGTCTCTCAAATAGGCATCCAAATCTATGATCAAATTTCAATTTCAAGAAATTGGTCATAAGTGAAACTTCGTCATGCATTTTTGATAGAGTTGGGCTTAAAGGGGGTCCAAATAGCTTGAAACATTGCAAAATTTGGTGTGCATGCTTTTATATCAAACGGGCATCCAAATCTATGATCAAACTTTGACTCATAGTATTTGGTCAAAAGTGAAATTCCGTCATGTTGTTTCGCTAGGGTTGGGATTAAAGGGGCTCAAAATAGCTCGAAACATTGCAAAAGTTGGCGTGTGTACTTGTTTATCTAATGGGCATCCAAATCTATGATTCTGAGAAGTTGGTCAAAAGTGAAACTCCACGGAGCAGTGTTGTTAGGGTTGGGCTTAAAGGAGACAAAATAGGTTCGAACATCATGAAATTTGGTGTGCACTCTTATCAACTAAATGTGCAGATAAATATACGATCTAATTTTAATTCTGAGAAATTGGTCAAAAGTGAAACTCCGATGTCTGGTTTTGCAAAGGTTGGGATTAAAGGGGGTGAAAATATTTTTGAACGTCGTTAACGTTCGCATGCATGCTTGTCTATCAAATGGGTATTCAATTCTATGATCAAATTTCAAGTCTAAGAAACTAGTCAAAAGTTAAACTCAGTCATGCGGTTTCGCTAGGGTTGGGCTTAAAGGGGGTGAAAATAGCTCATAACGTTGCAAAAGTTGGTGTGCATGATTTTTTATCCAATGGAATCCAAATATATGATCAAGTTTCAATTTTGAGAAATTGGTCAAAACTGAAACTCCATTATCTGGTTTTGTTAGGGTTTGGCTTAAAAACGTTCAAAATAGCTCTGAACAGTGTGAAAATTGGCGTGCACT
This sequence comes from Pseudotsuga menziesii, assembly GCA_001517045.1. NCBI lineage: Eukaryota > Viridiplantae > Streptophyta > Pinopsida > Pinales > Pinaceae > Pseudotsuga > Pseudotsuga menziesii. The sequence goes on along the minus strand of LPNX011001810.1, from coordinate 836,089 downwards.
CTTATCTTCCAAATGCACATCTAAATCTATGTTCAAATTTGAATTCTGAGAAATTGGTCAAAAGTGAGACTTTGTCATGCAGTTTCACCAAGGTTGGGGTTAAAGTGAGTGAAAATAGCTCGAAACTTCGCGAAAGATGGAGTGCATGCTTGTCTATCAAATGGGACTCCAAATCTATGATCCCATTTCAATTTCAAGAAATTGGTCAGAAGTGAAACTCTGCCATGCATTTTAATTAGAGTCGGGATTAAAGAGGGTCCAAATAGCTTGAACATTGCGAAAGTAGGTGTGCACGTTTGTATATCAAATGGGCATCCAAATCTATGATCAATTTTCAATTCTGAGAATTTGGTCAAAATTGAAACTCCATCACGCAGTTTCACTAAGGTTTGGCTTAAAGGAGGGGAAAATAGCTCTGAACATCACAAAATTTGGCATGAATTCTTATCTACCAAATGGGCATCTAAATCTAGGATCAAATTTTAATTCTGAGAAATTGGTCAAAAGTGAAACTTCGTCGTGCGCTTTCTCTAAGGTTGCACTTAAAGAGAGTGAAAATAGCTCGGAACGTCGTGAAAGTTAGTGTCCAGACTTGTTTATTGAAATGGGTACCAGAATCCAATTTCAAATTTCAATTCTGAAAAGGTTGACAAAAGTGCATCTTTTCAACCTTAGTTTGACCATACTTCAATGAGGGCCAAAACAGCTCCAAATCTCATTAAAATAAATTTGCATGCCTATCTTTGAATTGGGTATCTAAATCTACTTTAAAATTTGAATTTTGAGAAAGTGGAAAAAATGCAACCTTTTAGGCCTTGGTTTGACGAAGATTGACTGATGTCCAAAACGCTCACAATCCCCCAAAAATATACATGTAGGCCTATCTCTAAAATGGGTAACTAAATACAATTTCAAATTTCAATTTTGAGAACTTGAAGAAAAGTGCATTTCTTATAAACTCGTGTGCAGTCTTGATTTCTAAGAAATTGGAAAAAAGTGCAACCTTTTAGGCCTTGGTTTGACCAAATTTAACTAAGGTCCAAAATAGATCGAAATCCCCTAAAAGTTTGCATCTCTGAAATTGTCACCTAAATTCTCTTTCAAATTTCAATTACGAGAAAGTCAGAAAAATAACATCTCTTAGACCTGTGCTTGACCAGCCTTGAATAATGACCAAAATAGCTTTGAACATCATGAAATTTGGGCTTAAAGGGGATAAAAATATTTCGGAACGTCCCAAAAAATTGCATGCACAATTTTCTATTAAATGGGCATCCAAATCTATGATCAAATTTCAATTCTAAGAAACTGCTCAAAAGTGAAACTCCGTCGTGCGGTTTCGCTAGGGTTGGGCTTCAAGCAGGTCAAAATTGCTTGGAACGTTGCAAAATTTGGTGTGTCTGCTTGTTTATCCAATGGGCATCCAAATATATGATCAAGTTTCAATTCTTAGAAGTTGGTCACAGGTGAAACTCCATCGTGCAGTTTTGTTAGGGTTTGGATGAAAGGAGCCAAAAATAGCTCTGAACATTGTGAAAGTTGGCATGCACTATTATATTCAAAATGCGCATATAAATATATGATCAAATTTTAATTTTGAGAAATCTCTCAAAAGTGAGACTCTCTAGTACGATTTCCCCAAGGTTGGGGTTAAAAATAGCTCAAAACGTCGCAAAAGTTGGAGTGCACGCTTGCCTATCAAGTAGGCATCCAAATCTATGATTAAGTCTCGATTCTAAGAAATTGTTCATAAGTGAAACTATGTCCTACGCTAGAGTTGGGCTTAAAGGGGGTCGTAATAGCTTGGAAGAGTACAAAAGTTGGTGTGCACGCTTGTGTATCAAATGGGCATACAAATCTATGATGAAATTTCAATTCCGAGAATTTGGTCAAAAGTCAAACTTCGTCATGCGGTTTCGCTAGGGTTGGGCTTAAAGGGGGTCAAAATAGTTCGGAACGTTGTGAAAGTTGGTGTTTGTGCTTGTTTATCCAATGGGCATCCAAATATATGATTAAGAGAAGTTGGTCAAAAGTGAAACTCTATCATGCGGTTTTGTTAGGGTTTGGCTTAAAGGAGCCGAAAATAGCTCCGAACATCGTGAAAGTTGGCATGCACTCTTATCTACCAAATGCACAGATAAATCTACGATTAAATTTTAATTCTAAGAACTTATTCAAAAGTGAAACTCCGTTGTGAGGTTTTGCTAAGGTTGGGCTAAAATGGGGTGAAAATATTATGGAACACCGTGAATATTCATGTGTATGCTTATTTATCAAATGGGAATCCAATTCTATGATTAAATTTAAATTCTAAGAAACTGCTCAAAACTGAAACTACGTTGTGGAGTTTCGCTAGGGTTGGGCTTAAAGGAGGTTAAAATAGCTCAGAACGTTGGGAAACTTGGTGTGCATGCTTTTTTATCCAATGGGCATGCAAATCTATGTTCAAGTTTCAATTCTAAGAAGTTCGTCAAAAATGAAACTCTATCGTGCGGTTTTGTTAGGGTTTGGCTTAAAGGAGCTAAAAATATATCTAAACATCTTGAAAGTTGGCATGCACTCTTATCATCCAAATGCGTATCTAAATCTATGATCATATTTTAATTTCAAGAAATTAGTCAAAAGTGATACTTCGTCGTGCAGTTTCATCAAGGTTGGGGTTAAAGTGGGTTAAAATAGCTCGAAACGTCATGAAAGTTGAAGTGCACACTTATCTATGAAATGGGTATCCAAATCTATGATCAAATTTCAATTCCAAGAAATTGGTCAGAAGTGAAACTTCATTGTGCATTTTCGTGAGAGTTGGGATTAAATTGGGTCCGAATAGCTCGAAACAATGCAAACTTAGGTGTGCACATCAAACGGGCATCCAAATATATGACCAAATTTCAATTTCAAGAATTTGGTCAACACTGAAACTCCTTCATATGGTTTCGCTAAGGTTTGGCTTAAACGAGAGGAAAATAGCTCTAAACATCATGAAATTTGGCATGCACTCTTATCTACAAAATGGACATCTAAATCTACGATCAAATTTTAATTACGAGAAATTCGTCAAAAGTGAAACTTAATTGTGCGTTTTTGCTAAGGTTGCACTTAAAGGTAGTGAAAATAGCTTGTAACGTTGTGAAAGTTGGCGTGCACACTTGTTTATTTAAATGGGTACCTAAATCCACTTTCAAATTTAAATTTGAAAAAGTTGACAAAAATGCATCTTTTCAAACATGGTTTGACCATCCTTGAATGAGGGACAAAATAACTTCAAATCTCATAAAAATAGGTGTACATGCCTATCTTTGAAATGGGTATCTAAAACTACTTTAAAATTTGATATTTGAGAAATAGGAATAAATGCAATGTTTTAGGCCTTGGTTGGGCGAAGTTTAATCGAAGTACAAAATGGCTTATAATCCCCAAAAAATATACATGTAGGCTGATCTCTCAAATCGGTACCTAAATACAGTTTCAAGTTTCAATTTCAAGAAAGTCAAGAAAAGTACATTTCTTAGAAATTGGTTTGAACAACCTTAATAATGGCCGAAATAACTCGAAATATCACAAAAATATATGTGCATGCTTATCTCTTAAATAGGTATCTAAATCTACTTTTACATTTGATTTCTAAGAAATTAGGAAAAAGTGCAAAATTTTAGAACGTCGTGAAAGTTCGCGTGCACGCTTGTCTATCAAGTGGGCATCCAAATCTACGATCAAATTTCAATTCTTAAAAATTGCTCAAAAGTGAAACTCTGAAGTGCAGTTTCGCTAGGGTTGGGCTTAAAGGAGTTCAAAATAGCTCGAAACATTGCAAAAGTTGGCGTGCATGCTTGTTTATCCAATGGGAATCCAAATCTATTATCAAGTTTCAATTCTTAAAAGTTGGTCAAAAGTGAAATTTCATCGTGCGATTTTGTTAGGATTTGGCTTAAAGGAGCCAAAATTAGCTTTGAACATTGTGAAAGGTGGCGTGCACTCTTATCTTCCAAATGCGCATCTAAATCTATGATCAAATTTTAAATAGGAGAAATCGGTCAAAAGTGAGACTCCGTCGTGCGGTTTCGCCAAGGTTAGGGTTCAAGTGGGTGAAAATAACTCGGAACATCGTGAAATTTGAAGTAAGCGTCTATCAAATGGGCATCAAATCTATGCTCAAATTTCAATTACCAGAAATTGGCCAGAACCTAAACTCTGTCATGCATTTTCACTAGACTTGGGCTTAAAGGGGCTCTAAGTAGCTTGGAACATAGTAAAAGTGGGGGTGCATGCTTGTATATCAAACAGGCATCCAGATCTATGATCAAATTTCAATTCTAAAAATTTGGTCTAAATTAAAACTCAGTCATGCACTATTATCTACCAAGCAAGTATCTAAATCTACGATCAAATTTTAATTCTGAGAAATTGGTCAAAAGTGAAACTTTGTTGTGCGCTTTTGCTAAGGTTGCACTTAAAGGGAGTGAAAATAGCTCAAAATGGTGCAAAAGTTGGCATGCACACTTGTTTATTTAAATGGGTACCTAAATCCACTTTCAAATTTTAATTCTGAAAAAAGTCGACAAAAGTGCATCTTTTCAACCTTGGTTTGACCATCCTTGAATGAGGGAAATAATAGCTCCAAATCTCATAAAAATAGTTTCCATGCCTATATTTTAAATGGGTATCTAATCTACATTAAAATTTGAATTTTGAGAAGATGGAAAAAATATAACGTTTTAGGCCTTGGTTTGACGAAGTTTGATCGCAATCCTCAAAAAATATACACCTATGCTTATCTCTCAAATGGGAACCTAAATACAGTTTCTTAGAACTTGGTTAGACCAACCTTAACTAAGGGCCAAAATAACTCAAAATATCACAAAAATATGTGTGCACAGTTATATCTTAAATGGGTATCTAAATCTACTTGTACATTTGATTTCTAAGAAATTGAAAAAAAGTGCAAACTTTTATGCCTTGGTTTGACCAAGTTTGACTAAGGTCCAAAATAGCTCGAAATCCCCTAAATTTTTTTATGCATGGTTATCTCTCAATTATGAGAAAGTAAATAAAATAACATCTCTTATAAATTTGCTTGACCAATCTTGAATAACGACCAAAATAACTCCGAACATCGTGAAAGTTGGCATGCACTCTTATATAGAAAATGCATAAATAAATCTATGATTAAATTTTAGTTCTGAGAAATTGGTCAAAAGTGAAACTCTGTTGTGTGTTTTTTCTAAGTTTGGGCTTAGAGGGGGTGAAAATATTTAAGAACGTCTCAAACATTCATGTGTACTCTAGTCTATCAAATGGGCATCCAAATCTATGATCAAATTTAAATTCTAAGAAATTGCTCAAAAGTGAAACTTCGTTGTACAGTATCACTAGGGTTGGGATTAAAGGAGGTCAAAATAGCTCAGAACATTGTGAAAGTTAGCATGAATGCTTGTTTATCCAATGGGCATCCAAATCTATTATTAAGTTTCAATTCTGAGAAGTAGGTCAAAAGTGAAACTCCATCGTGCAGTTTTTTGTTAGGGTTTGGCTTAAAGGAGACGAAAATAGCTCTTAACGTTGTGAAAGTTGGAATGCACTCCTATATTCTGAATTCCCATCTAAATATATGATCAAATTTTATTTATGAGGAATTGGTAAAAAGTGAGACTCCATTGTGTGGTTTTTCCAAGGTTGGGGTTAAAGTGGGTGAAGATAACTTGAAACGCCGTGAAAGTTGAGCAATACAGTTGTCTATGAAATGGGCATCTAAGTTTATGATCAAATTTCAATTCTGAGAAATTGGTCAGTAGTGAAACTCCATCGTGCATTTTTACTAGACTTGGTCTTAAATGGGGTCCAAATAGCTCGAAACATTGCAAAATTTGGCGTGCACGTTTGTATATCAAACGAGCATCCAAATGTATGATCAAATTACAATTCCTAGAATTTGGTCAAAAGGGAAACTCCATATCATACGATTTTGTTGAGGTTTGGTTTAAAGGAGGGGAAAATAGCTCTAACAACATGAAATTTGGCATTCACTCTTATCTACCAAATGAACATCTAAATCTATGATCAAATTCTAATTCCAAAAAATTGTTCAAAAGTGAAACTTAGTTGTGCACTTTCGAAACATCACAAAAGTTGGTGTGCATGGTTGTTTATTGAAATGGTGTTAGAGTAGTAATACATCCTTACTACATATTTTTGACCTTATGCTAGCTTTATTTTCTTTCATGCAATGATATCCTATGGTTTAAGACTTAGGAGAGCTGATTCAACATTAAAACTGGTTATTTTGGGCTGTTCACACCTACATCGATGCCCTAATTGGTCAACCCAGCACATGTGTACCTCATTTAATGTCTTGTGGCACCACCTCCTTTATTTGTGGGGCCCTAGTTTGACTAACTACACTTGGGGATGAATTTGGCCTATTTTAGCTCTCTCAGGAGCATTTATTGCCACCTATAGCACCCCACTCACCTATATATTCTCACCCACGCTTTCCTAGGACCCATTAATGACCCACCACACTTCACATGAGGTTTAGTGACTATTTGGACTTAGTTGGAGCTCCTTTGGTCCACCTAGGGGGGTTGGGGATCAATTTGCACCATGACACTTGTACTTTCCCAATTGGCTGCTAGAGCCACTCGAATTTCCTCCAATGTATTATAAATGTGTAACATAATATCTAAATGATATATGATAATAATATGATAAAAAACTAGCACCATTCATATGTTCTATTTCATGTATTTTCTATCTCTTTGATTGTTTCTCTTGCATATTTTTTCAAACACTTCATGTGTGAAGTTTGTTCTAGCTCCTAGATCTTATTAAGAAGTAAATTCTTACATGGTATCAGAGCTAGTTGGAGCTGCAAACAAATCTTGTGAGGTTTGAATTGTTGTTTAAAGCATATTTCCAGAAGACTTGAGTGTTTACTTGCAGGTTTAACAACATTTTTGTCACAAGTTGCGTAGAAAGGATGGAGAAAACTTGAGGTCTGCTTACTCCATTCAATTATTTTGAGTGAAAGTCCGAGATGGTCATCCAGTTGAGGTCCAAGGGCCTCTACCGGGTCACCATGGGAACTAAAACTGAGCCAAATTCTACTATGGAGAAAGTAATAGGCTTCATGAGGCCTTCGACATGCTCTGCCTCAGCACTTCAAGAGAACTTCTCTTTCACATAGAAAGTCTTGGCACACCAAATGAAGTTTGGGTCAAGTTTGAGTCACTATTCGGGAAGACAGATGAAATGAGAGGCCACCATCTTGAGAATGAGCTAATCTCACTGAGCCCAGCTCACTACGAGACCATTGAAGATCTTCACCAAGTTTAAAGCACTGGTACTTCAGCTAAAACAATGTGGCATAGTGAAGAAACATTATCATCTTATCTTGTCCATCCTTTCTAAGTTGGGGCTGAAGTATTCTGTATATGTTTTGACATTTCACTCTAGCAAACTGACAACTAGAAATTGGAAGATGCCTGCGCTGGAAGATTTCATGGAGTATTTGAATCAGGAGCAATAAAATCTCATACAAATGGGTACCGTCATAAAATCCAAATATCAAGCTCTTGCTTCTGGTATATCAAATCAATCCTAGATAAAGAAGAAACATTTGAAGCAAAGGGAGAAAGAGAAGAAGGAATCAAGTTCAGAAAGCTCTAGTTCTACTGATGGGAGCTCGAAATCCAGGAGGAGAAACAAGAGAGAAAGACCCACATGTGATTATTGTATAGGTTCACATCTTAAGATATATTTATTCAGAAATAAAATTGACATCATGACCAAGCTCCTTGACGAGAGCCACATTGCTCTTCCAGAATTTGCAAAAAGATGGGTGTGGAAGCAAGGAAATGGTAAGGCTGACCATGCATTGGGTGCATTGATAAATCCCAATTATGCTTTATCTGTTTCTGATAACTCTATTTATGATTCAAATTCTGATATATTAGAACTTGAAACATCCATCCCTTCCTTGAAAAAATTCCCAGTCAGTTCATCAAAGCTTCCTCCCAAAACTAGTCATTTTTCACTAGCTTTTGATGTTCCTTCTGAAAGCTCTTCCCAAATCTATTCATATCTTTCCATTTCTTATTATGAAGATGATATACAAGCTGATATGCATCCTATTATATTCATTTAATCATTTCCCCAACCATTTCATGAAATACCTATCAACCCTCAAGTTCACTAGTTAGAAATTCAAAAAATTGTCTAGTTTCCAATGCTATGTCTCTTGTATATGTTGATGTTATGTCTTGTATGTCTTTCATTGGTTGGAAATCCATATCATTGGCCTTCATGGGACTATTTTTCCATATGTCTAGACTTTCCTTCACTATTCATGGTTCGAATCTCAAGTCTCCAGACCTTCCAGGTTTACTCAATTGTAATTGTGATCTAGTTGCTCACTCTTCTCTTCCTATGGATCCATTCGCTCATGGAGACACCATACCTCTGATATTTTCTTCTGTGTATGACATATATTCTGATATTTGAGCCTCATGAGATTTGTTACAGAGTTGTGAAGGTTCTTCATCAAATTGGGATAAAGATTCATGGATTTATTCATGATACAACAACTACACATAATGCATATTTTGTTGAATCTTTTGATGTTATTTGGGAAAGGGTTTGCAGAGATATATTTTCCATGGTTGATTATGCTGTTAGATAAAAGTATGCTTGTAGAAAAATCCATTCTTATGATGCCCCTCCATCATCAAGTGATGACCATCAAAGGGCGTCTCCACATGATCTTTGTTTACAACACTTTGATGCATTGATGCATGATCTTGGCATACACAACATCTTCACCAAGTCCATCACCAAGAAGTTGTTCTTCCATCTCATTCAAGTGAAGAAGAGGACCTGCTGAAGACATTTTGATCTTTGTCATATCCATTTTTTAGGGGAGGTTTTTCCCATGAGGTTTTCCTCCTTACCTCGGTTACATGGATCAATAAAAATTCTGTTGTAAAAGCCTTAGTTACCAAGGCCTTAATAAATATTTTTTATTAAAGTGTACTAATTCTAGATTAAGGGGGGTGTTGGAACAATAATACATCCTTAGTACATAGTTTTTACCTTAGGCTAGCTTTATTTTCCTTCATGCAATGATATTGTGTGGTTTAAGACTTAGGAGAGCTAATTCAGTATTATAATTGGTTATTTTGGCCTCTTCACACCTACAGCAGCACCCTAATTGGTCAACCCAACACATTTTTACCTCATTTAATGTCTTGGGGTGCCACCTCCTTGATTTGTGGGGCCTTGGTTTGACTAAGTGCGCTAGGGGGTGAATCTGTCCTATTTTAGCTCTCCCAGGAGCATTTATTGCCACCTAGAGCACCCCACTCACCTCTATCTTCTCACCCATGCTTTCCCAGGACCCATTAATGTCCATGCCTATCTTTGAAATGGGTATCTAAATCTACTTTAAAATTTGAATTTTCAGAAAATGGAAAAAATGCAACGTTTTAGGCCTTGGTGTGACGAAGTTTGACTGAGGTCCAAAATGGCTCACAATCCCAAAAAAATCTACATGTAGGGATTATCTCTCTAATGGGTACCTAAATACAGTTTCAAATTTCAATTTCGAGAAAGTCAAGAAAAGTGCATTTCTTAGAACTTGGTTTGACCAACCTTAACTAAGTGCCGAAATAACTCGAAATTCGCAATAATATGTGTGCCTCTTAAATGGGTATCTAAATATACTTTTAAATTTGATTTCTAAGAAATTGGAAAAATGTGCAACCTTTTAGGCCTTGGTTTGACCAATTTTGACCAAGGTCCAAAATAGCTTGAAATCCCATGAAAGTGTGTATGCATGGTTATCTCTCAAATGGGTACCTAAATTCTCTTTCAAATTTCAATTACAAGAAAGTCAGAAAAATAGCATCTCTTAGACCTTTGCTTGACCAACCTTGAATAACGACCAAAATAACTTCAAACATCGTGAAAGTTGGTGTGCATTGTTATCTACCAAATGCTAAGATAAATCTACGATCAAATTTTAATTCTGAGAAATTAGTCAAAAGTGAAACTTTGTTGTATGGTTTTGCTCAAGTTGGGATTAAAGGGGGTGAAATATCTTGGAACGTCTCAAAATTTAGCATGGACATGTCTATCAAATGGGAATTCAAATCTATGATCAAATTTCAATTATAAGAAACTACTCAAAACTGAAACGACCTCATGCATTTTCGCAAGGGTTGGGCTTAAAGGTGGTCAAAATAGCTTGGAACATTGTGAAAGTTGGAGTGCATGCTTGTTTATCTAATGGGAATCCAAATCTATGATCAAGTTTCAATTATTAGAAGTTGGTCAAAAGCAAAACTCCATCGTGCGATTTTGTTAGGGTTTGCCATAAAGGAGTCGAAAATAACTCTGAACATCAGGAAAGTTGGCGTGCACTCTTATCTTCCAAATGCACATCTAAATCTATGATTAAATTTTAATTTCGAGAAATTGGTCAAGAGTGAAACTCCGTCATGGGGTTTCACTAAGATTGGGGTTAAAGTGGGTGAAAATAGCTCAAAACGTCGCGAAAGTTGGAGTGCACGGTTATCTATCAAATGGGCATCCAAATCTATGATCAAATTTCAATTTTGAGAAATTGGTCAGAAGTGAAACTCCATTGTGCATTTTCACTAGAGTTGGGCTCGAAGGGTTCCAAATAGCTCGGACCATTGCAAAATTTGGCATGCACATTTTTATATCAAACAGGCATCCAAATCTATGATTAAATTTCAACTCCGAAAATTTGGTCAAAAGTGAAACTCCATCATTCGATTTCGCTAAAGTTTGGTTTAAAGGAGGGGAAAATGGCTCTGAGAAATTGGAAACAAATGCAACCTTTTAGGCCTTGGTTTCATCAAGTTTTCCTAAGGTCCAAAATAGCTCGAAATCCCCTGAAAGTTTGTATGCATGGTTATCTCTCAAATGGGTACCTAAATTCTCTTTCAAATTTCAATTACAAGAAAGCCGAAAAAATAACATCTCTTAGACCTTTACTTGACCAACCTTGAATAATGACCAAAATAGCTCTGAAGATCATGAAAGTTAGCATGCACTCTTATCTACCAAATGCGTCGATAAATCTATGATTAAATTTTAATTTTGAGAAATTAGTCAAACATGAAACTTCGTTGTGCAGTTTTGCTAAGGTTGGGCTTAAAGGGGGTGAAAATATTTTGGAACGTCTCAAAAGTTTGCATGCACACTTGTTCATTAAATGGGCATCCAAATTTACGATCCAATTTAAATTCTAAGAAACTGCTCAAAAGTGAAACTTCATTGTGTGGTTTCGACAGGGTTGGGCTTAAAGGGCGTCAAAATAGCTTGGAAGATCGCGAAAGTTGGCGTGCATGCTTGCCTATCCAATATGCATCCAAACCTATGATCAAGTTACAATGCTTAGAATTTGGTCAAAGCTGAGACTTCATCATGTAGTTTTGTTAGGGTTTGGCTTAAAGATGCCGAAAATATCTTTCAACATCATGAAAGTTGGCATGCACTCTTATCTTCCAAATGCGCATTTAAATCTATGATTAAATTTTAATTCCAAGAAATTGGTTAAAAGTGAAACTCCGTTGTGCGGTTTCACCAAGGTTGGGGTTAAAGGGGGTGAAATAGCTCAGAGTGTCATGAAAGTTGGAGTGCACACTTCTCTATCAAATGGGCATCCAAATCTATCATCAAATTTCAATTCTAGGAAAATGGTCAGAAGTGAAACTTCATCGTGCATTTTCACTAGAGCTGGGCTCAAAGGGGTCCAAATAGCTCGGAACATTGCAAAATTTGGCGTGCACATTTTTGTATCAAACGGGCATCCAAATCTATGATCAAATTTCAACTCTGAGAATTTGGTCAAAAGTGAAACTCCATCATTTGATTTCGCTAAGGTTTGGCTTAAAGGAGGGGAAAATAGCTCTGAACATCACGAAATTTTTCTTGCACTCTTATCTAACTAGAAATCTTGCAAAAATATGTTTGCATGCTTATTTACCAAATGGGCATATCGACTCTTTCGCTAAGGTTGCACTTAGAGGGAGTGAAAATAGCTCGAAACGTTATGAAAGTTGGCGTGTACACTTGTTTATTGAAATGGGTACCTAAATCCACTTTCAAATTTCACGTTTGAAAAAGTCGACAACAGTGCATATTTTCAACCTTGGTTTGACCATCCTTGATTAAGGGCCAAAAATAGCTCCAAATCTCATAAAAATAGGTTTCAATGCCTATATTTGAAATGGGTATCTAAATCTACTTTAAAATTTGAATTTTGAGAAATTGGAAATAATGCAACGTTTTAGGCCTTGGTTTGATGAAGTTTGACCCATGTCCAAAATGGCTTTCAATCACCAAAAAATATACATGTATGCTTTATCTACCAAATGGATAGCTAAATACAGTTTCAAATTTCAATTTAGAGAAATTCAAGAAAAGTGCATTTCTTAGAACTTCGTTTGACCAACCTTAAATAAGGGCTGAAATAACCCAAAATCTCACAAAAATATGTGCGCACGCTTATCTCGTAAATGGGTATCTAAATATACTTTCACATTCAATTTCTAAGAAATTGGAAAAGAGTGCAAGCTTTTAGGCCTTGTTTTAACCAAGTTTGACTAAGGTTCAAAATAGCTCGAAATCCCCTCAGAGTTTGTATACATGGTTATCTCTCAAATGGTTATCTAAATTCTCTTTCAAATTTCAATTATGAGAAAGTCAGAAAATATGATCTCTTAGACCTTTGCTTGACCAGCCTTGAATAATGACCAAAATAGCTCTGAACATCGTGAAAGTTGGCATGCACTCTTATCTACCAAATGTGTAGATAAATCTACAATCAAATTTTAATTCTGGGAAATTGGTCAAAAGTGAAACTCCCTTATGTGTTTTGCTAAGGTTGGGCTTAAAGCGGGTGAAAATATTTCGCAACGTCGTGAAAGTTCATGTGCAAGCTTGTCTATCAAATGGACATCCAAATCTATGAGCAAATTTCAATTGCGAGAAATTGCTCAAAAGTGAAACTCTGTCGTGCAGTTTCACTATGATTGGGCTTAAAAGGGGTCAAAATAATAGCTCATAACATTGTAAAATTTGGCGTGCATGATTTTTTATCCAATGGGAATCCAAATATATGATCAAGTTTCCATTCTAAGAAGTACGTCAAAAGTGAAACTCCATCGTATAGTTTTGTTAGGGTTTGGCTTAAAGGAGCTGAAAATAACTTTGAACATCATGAAAGTTGGCGTGTACACTTATCATCCAAATGTGCATCAAAAGATATGATCAAATTTTAATTTCAAGAAATTTGTCAAAAGTGAAACTCTATCATGCGGTTTCGCAAAGGTTGGGGTTAAAGTGGGTGAAAATAGCTCAGAACGTCGCAAAAATTGGAGTGCATGCTTGTCTATCAAATGAGTGCCCAAATCTATGATCAAATTTCAATTGCGAGAAAATTGTCAAAAGTGAAACTTCGTTTTGCATTTTCGCTAGACTTTGGCTTAAAGCAGGTCCAAATAGCTTAAAACATTGCAAAATTTGGCGTGCATGCTTGTATATCAAACGGGCATCCAAATCTATGATCAAATTTCAATTCCCGGAATTTGGTCAAAAGTGAAACTCCATCATACGGTTTAGATAAGGTGTGGCTTAAAGGAGGGAAAAAGAGCTGTGCACATCACTAAATTTGGCATGCACTCTTATCTACCAAATGGGCATCTAAATCTATGATCATATTTCAATTCTAACAAATTGGTCAAAAGAGAAACTTTATCGTGCGCTTTCGCTAAGTTTGCACTCAAAGGGAGTGAAATAGCTCGGAAGGTAGCGAAAGTTAGCATGTATGCTTGTTTATTGAAATGGGTACCTAAATCCACTTTCAAATTTCACTTTTGAAAAAGTCAACAAAAGTGCATCTTTTTTACTTTTGTTTGACCATCCTTGAATGAGGGCCAAAATAGCTCCAAATCTCATAAAAATAGGTGTCCATGCCTATCTTTGAAATGGGTATCTAAATCTACTTTAAAATTTGAATTTTCAGAAAATGGAAATAATGCAACGTTTTAGGCCTTGGTTTGATGAAGTTTGACCGAGGTCCAAAATAGCTCGCTATCCCAAAAACATCTACATGTAGGGATTATCTCTCAAATGGGTACCTAAATACAGTTTCAAATTTCAATTTTGAGAAAGTCAAGAAAAGTGCATTTCTTAGAAATTGGTTTGACCAACCTTAACTAAGTGCCGAAATTACTCGAAATTTGCAAAAATATGTGTGCCTCCTAAATGGGTATCTAAATCTAATTTTTAAATTTGAGTTCTAAGAAATTGGACTTCTAGGCCTTGGTTTGACCAAGTTTGACCAAGGTCCAAAATAGCTCGAAATCCCCTGAAAGTGTGTATGCATGGTTATCTCTCAAATGGGTATCCAAATTTATGATCAAATTTAAATTCTAAGAATCTACTCTAAAGTGAAACTCCGTCGTGCAGTTTTGTTAGGGTTTGGCTTAAAGATGTTGAAACTAGCTCTCAACATCGTGAAAGGGGATGCAGTTTCAACATGGTTGGGGTTAAAGGGGGTGAAAATAGCTCGGAGTGTTGCGAAAGTTAGAGTGCACGCTGCTCTATCAAATGGGCATCCAAATCTATGATCAAATTTCAATTCCGAGAAATTGGTCAGAAGTGAAACTCCGTCGTGCATTTTCGCTAGAGTTGGGCTCAAAGGGGTCCACATAGCTCGGAACATTGCAAAAGTTGGCGTGCACATTTTTATATCAAACGTGCATCCAAATATATGATCAAATTTCAACTCTGAGAATTTGGTCAAAAGTGAAACTCCATCATTCATTTTTGCTAAGGTTTGGCTTAAAGGAGGGGAAAATAGCTCTGAACATCACGAAATTTTTCATGCACTCTTATCTAACTAGAAATCTCACAAAAATATGTGTGCACGCTTATCTACCAAATGGGCATATCGATGCTTTCGCTAAGGTTTCACTTAAAGGGAGTGAAAATAGCTCGGAACGCTACGAAAGTTGGCGTGTACGCTTGTTTATTGAAATGGGTACCTAAATCCACTTTCAAATTTCAATTATGAAAAAGTCAACAAAATTGCATATTTTCAACCTTGGTGTGACCATGCTTGATTAAGGGCCAAAATAGCTCCAAATCTCATAAAAATAGGTGTCAATGCCTATATTTGAAATGGGTATCTAAATCTACTTTAAAATTTGAATTTTGAGAAATTGGAAATAATGCAACGTTTTAGGCCTTGGTTTGACGAAGTTTGATCGATGTCCAAAATGGCTCACAATCCCCAAAAAATATACATGTATGCTTTATCTACCAAATGGATACCTAAATACAATTTCAAATTTCAATTTCGAGAAAGTTAAGAAAAGTGCATTTCTTAGAACTTCGTTTGACCAACATTAAGTAGGGGCTGAAATAGCCCAAAATCTCAACAAAATATGTGTGCATGCTTATCTCTTAAATGGGTATGTAAATATATACTTTTAATTTTTATCTCTAAGAAATTGGAAAAAAAGTGCAAGCTTTAAGGCCTTGATTTGACCAAGTTTGACTAAGGTCCAAAATAGCTCGAAATCCCCTCAGAGTTTGTATGCATGGTTATCTCTCAAATGGGTATCTAAATTCTCTTTCAAATTTCAATTATGAGAAAGTCGAAAAAATATGATCTCTTAGACCATTGCTTGACTAGCCTTGAGTAACGACCAAAATAGCTCCAAACATCATGAAAGTTGGCATGCACTGTTATCTACCAAATGCACAGATAAATCTACGATCAAATTTTAATTCTGAGAAATTGGTCAAAAGTGGAACTCCCTTGTGTTGTTTTGCTAAGGTTGGGCTTAAAGCAGGTGAAAATATTTCGCAACGTCGTGAAAGTTCATGTGCAAGCTTGTCTATCAAATGGACACCCAAATCTATGAGAAAATTGCAATTATAAGAAACTGCTCAAAAGTGAAACTCTGTTGTGCGGTTTCACTACGGTTGGCCTAAAAAGGGGTCAAAATAATAGCTCGGAACATTGCAAAATTTGGCGTGCATGATTGTGTATCCAATGGGAATCCAAATCTATGATCAAGTTTCAATTCTAAGAAGTATGTCAAAAGTGAAACTCCATTGTACAGTTTTGTTACGGTTTGGCTTAAAGCACCTAAAAATAACTCTGAACATCGTGAAAGTTGGTGTGCACACTTATCATCCAAATGCACATCAAAAGATATGATCGAATTTTAATTTCAAGAAATTTGTAAAAAGTGAAACTTCGTCGTGCGGTTTCGGAAAGGTTGGGGTTAAAGGGGGTGAAAATAGCTCGGAATGTCGTGAAAATTGGAGTGCACACTTGTCTATCAAATGGGCATCCAAATCGATGATCAAATTTCAATTGCGAGAAAATTGTCAAAAGTGAAACTTTGTTGCCCATTGTGCGGATTTGCTAAGGTTGGGCTTAAAGGGGGTGAAAATATTTTGGAATGTCTCAAATCTTTGCATGCATGCTTGTTCATCAAATGGGCATCCAAATTTATGATCAAAGTTAAATTCTAAGAAACTGCTCAAAAGTGAAACTTCGTCGTGTGGTTTCGATAGTGTTGGGATTAAAGGGGGCCAAAATAGCTCGAAACGTCATTAAAGTTGGCATGCATGCTTGTCTATCCAATATGCATCCAAACCTATGATCAAGTTTCAACTCTGAGAATTTGGTCAAAGCTGAGACTCCATTGTGCATTTTTGTTAGGGTTTGGCTTAAAGATGCCGAAAATAGTTGTCAACATCGTGAAAGTTGGCATGCACTCTTATCTTCCAAATGTGCAGTTAAATCTATGATTAAATTTTAATTCCAAGAAATTGGTTAAAAGTGAAACTCCGTTGTGCAGTTTAACCAATGTTGGGGTTAAAGGGGGTGAAAATAGCTCGTAGTGTCACAAAAGTTGGAGTGTACGCTTCTCTATCAAATGGGCATCCAAATCTATGACCAAATTTCAATTCAGAGAAATTGGTCAGAAGTGAAACTTCGTCATGCATTTCCGCTAGAGTTGGGCTTAAAAGGGTTCATATAGCTTGGAACATTGCAAAAGTTGGCATGCACGCTTTTATATCAAATGGGCATCCAAATCTATGATCAAATTTCAACTCCAAGAATTTTGTCAAAAGTGAAACTCCATCATTTGATTTCACTAAGGCTTGGCTTAAAAGAGGGGAAAATAGCTCTGAACATCACAAAATTTTTCATGCACTCTTATCTAACTAGAAATATCACAAAAATATGTGTGCACACTTATCTACCAAATGGGCATATCAGTGCTTTCGCTAAGGTTGGACTTAAAGGGAGTGAAAATAGCTCGGAACATTACGAAAGTTGGCGTGTACACTTGTTTATTGAAATGGGTACCTAAATCCACTTTCAAATTTTAATTTTGAAAAAGTAGGCAAAAGTGCATATTTTAAACCTTGGTTTGAACATCCTTGATTAAGGGCCAAAATAGCCCCAAATATCATAAAAATAGGTGTCAATTCCTATATTTGAAATGGGTATCTAAATCTACTTTAAAATTTGAATTTTGAGAAATTGGAAATAATGCAACATTTTAGGCCTTGGTTTGACGAAGTTTGACTGATGTCCAAAATGGCTTGCAATCCCCAAAAAATATACATGTATTCTTTATCTACCAAATCGATACCTAAATACAGTTTCAAATTTCAATTTCAAGAAAGTCAATAAAAGTGCATTTCTTAGAACTTCGTTTGACCAATCTTAACTAAGGGCTGAAATAACCCGAAATCTCACAAAAATATGTGTGCACGCTTATCTCTTAAATGGGTATCTAAATATACTTTTACATTTGATTTCTAAGAAATTGGAAAAGCGTGCAAGCTTTTTAGGCCTTGGTTTGACCAAGTTTGACTAAGGTCCAAAAGAGCTCAAAATCCCCTCCTAGTATGTATGCATGGTTATCTCTCAAATGGGTATCTAAATTCTCTTTCAAATTTCAATTATGAGAAAGTCAGAAAAATATGATCTCTTAGACCTTTGCTTGACCAGCCTTGAATAACAAACAAAACAGCTCCGAACATTGTGAAAGTTGGCATGCACTCTTATCTACCAAATGTGCAGATAAATCTAGGGTCAAATTTCAATTCTAAGAAATTGGTCAAAAGTTAAACTCCCTTGTGTTGTTTTGCTAAGGTTGGGCTTAAAGTGGGTTAATATATTTCGCAAAGTCGTGAAATTTCCTGTGCAAGATTGTCTATCAAATGGACATCCAAATCTATAAGCAAATTTCAATTCTAAGAAACTGCTCAAAAGTGAAACTCAGTCGTGCGGTTCACTACGGTTGGGCTTAAAAGGGGACAAAATAATAGCTTGAAACGTTGCAAAATTTGGTGTGCATGATTGTTTATCCCATGGGCATCCAAATCTATGATCAAGTTTCCATTCTAAGAAGTACGTCAAAAGTGAAACTCCATCATACAGTTTTGTTAGGGTTTGGCTTAAAGGAGCTGAAAATAACTCTGAACATCCTAAAAGTTGGCGAGCACACTTATCATCCAAATGCACATCAAAAGATATGATCAAATTTTAATTCCGAGAAATTTATAAAAAGTGAAATTCCATCGTGCGGTTTCGAAAAAGGTTGAGGTTAAAGGGGGTGAAAATATCTCGGAATGTCGCGAAAGTTGGACTACACGCTTGTCTATCAAATGGGCATCCAAATCTATGATCAAATTTCAATTACGAGAAAATTGTCAAAAGTGAAACTTCGTCATGCATTTTCACCAGAGTTCGGCTTAAAGCAGGTCCAAATAGCTCGAAACATTGAAAAATTTGGCGTGCACGCTTATATATCAAACAAGCATCAAAATCTTTGATTAAGTTTCAATTCTGGGAATTTGGTCAAAAGTGAAACTTCGTCATGCGGTTTCGCTAAGGTTTGGCGTAAAGGAGGGAAAAAGAGCTTTGAACATCACTAAATTTGGCATGCACTCTTATCTACCAAATGGGCATCTAAATCTATGATCATTTTTCAATTCTAAGAAATTGGTCAAAAGAGAAACTTTATCGTGCGCTTTCGCTAAGGTTGCACTTAAAGGGAGTGAAATAGCTCAAAACATCGCGAAAGTTAGCGTGTACGCTTGTTTATTGAAATGGGTAATGGGTACCTAAATCCACTTTGAAATTTTACTTCTGAAAAAGTCAACAAAAGTGCATCTTTTCAACTTTTCTTTGACCATCCTTGAATGAGGGCCAAAATAGCTCCAAATCTCATAAAAATAGGTTTCCATGCCTATCTTTGAAATGGGTATCTAAATCTACTTTAAATTTGAATTTTCAGAAAATTGAAAAAATGCAACGTTTTAGGCCTTAGTTTGACGAATTTTGATCGAGGTCCAAAATGGCTCGCAATCCCAAAAAAATCTACATGTAGGGATTATCTCTCAAATGGGTACCTAAATACAGTTTCAAATTTCAATTTCAAGAAAGTCAAGAAAAGTGCATTTCTTAGAACTTGGTTTGACCAACCTTAACTAAGTGCTGAAATAACTCGAAATTCACAAAAATATGTGTGCCTCTTAAATGGGTATCTAAATGGACTTTTAAATTTGATTTCTAAGAAATTGGACCTTTTAGGCCTTAGTTTCAACAAGTTTGCCTAAGGTCCAAAATAGCTCGAAATCCCTTGAAATTTTGTATGCATGGTTATCTCTCAAATGGGTACCTAAATTCTTTTTCAAATTTCAATTACAAGAAAGTCAAAAAAATAACATGTCTTAGATATTTACTTGAATAACCTTGAATAACGACCAAAATAGCTCCGAACATCACGAAAGTTAGCATGCACTCTTATCTACCAAATGCGTCGATAAATCTACGATTAAATTTTAATTTTGAGAAATTAGTCAAACATGAAACTCTGTTGTGCTGTTTTTCTAAGGTTGGGCTTAAAGTGGGTGAAAATAGTTTGGAATGTCTCAAAATTTTGCATGCACACTTGTTCATAAAATGGCCATCCAAATTTATGATAAAATTTAAATTCTAAGAAACTGCTCAAAAGTGAAACTCCGTCGTGCGGTTTCGACAGGGTTGGTCAATTATGAGACTCCATCATGCAGTTTTGTTAGGTTTTGGCTTAAAGATGCCGAAAATATATCTCAACATCGTGAAATTTGGCATGCACTCTTATCTTCCAAATGTGCATTTAAATCTATGATTAAATTTTAATTCCAAGAAATTGGTTAAAAGTGAAACTCCGTTGTGCGGTTTCGCCAAGGTTGGGCTTAAAGGGGGTTAAAATAGCTCGAAACATCGTGAGCGTTGGCATGCATGATTGTCTATCCAATATGCATCCAAACCTATGATCAAGTTTCAATTCTGAGAATTTGATCAGAAGTGAAACTCCGTCATTCATTTCCGCTAGAGTCGGGCTCAAAGGGGTCCAAATAGCTCGAAACATTGCAAAAGTCGACATGCACTTTTTTATATCAAACGGGCATCCAAATCTATGATCAAATTTCAACTCTGAGAATTTGGTCAAAAGTGAAACTCCATCATTCGATTTCACTAAGGTTTGGCTTAAAGGAGGGGAAAATAGCTCTGAACATCATGAAATTTTTCATGCACTCTTATCTAACTAGAAATCTCGCAAAAATATGTGTGCACGCTTATCTACCAAATGGCCATATCGACGCTTTCGCTAAGGTTGCACTTAAAGGGAGTGAAAATAGCTCGAAACGTTACGAGTGAAAATAGCTCGAAATGGGTACCTAAATCCACTTTCAAATTTCAATTCTGAAAAAGTCGACAAAAGTGCGTATTTTCAACCTTAGTTTGACCATCCTTGATATAAAAACGTGCACGCCAACTTTTGCAAAGGTCTAAAAGATCATATTTTTTTGACTTTCTCATAATTGAAATTTGAAAGAGAGTTTAGATACCCATTTGAGAGATAACCATGCATACAAACTCTGAGGGGATTTCGAGCTATTTTGGACCTTAGTCAAACTTGGTCAAAGGCCTAAAAGCTTGCACTTTTTTCCAATTTCTTAGAAATCAAATGTAATAGTATATTTAGATACCCATTTAAGAGATAAGCATGAACACATATTTTTGTGAGATTTCGTGTTATTTCAGCCCTTAGTTAAGGTTGGTCAAACGAAGTTCTATGAAATGCACTTTTCTTGACTTTCTCAAAATTGAAATTTGAAACTGTATTTAGGTATCCATTTGGTAGATAAAGCATACATTTATATTTTTTCGGGATTGCGAGCCATTTTGGACATCGGTCAAACTTCGTCAAACCAAGGCCTAAAACATTGCATTATTTCCAATTTCTCAAAATTCAAATTTTAAAGTAGATTTAGATACCCATTTCAAATATAGGCATTGACACCTATTTTTATGAGATTTGGAGCTATTTTGTCCCTTAATCAAGGATGGTCAAACCAAGGTTGAAAAGATATGATCAAATTTTAATTCTGAGAAATTTGTAAAAAGTGAAACTATGTCGTGCGATTTCACAAAGGTTGGGGTTAAAGGGGGTGAAAATAGCTCAGAACGTCATGAAAGTTGGAGTGCATGCTTATCTATCAAATGGGCATCCAAATCTATGATCAAATTTCAATTGCGAGAAAATTGTCGAAAGTGAAACTTCGTTGTGCATTTTCACTAGAGTTGAGCTTAAAGCGGGTCCAAATAGCTCGAAACATTGCAAAATTCGGCATGCACGCTTGTATGTCAAACGGGCATCCAAATCTATGATCAAATTTCAATTCTGGGAATTTGGTCAAAAGTGAAACTCCGTCATGCAGTTTCGCTAAGGTTTGGTGTTACAAAGAGAAATTCCTATGGCTTGGGGTACCACAACAGACAACTTGACTCCAGAAATCAATCATTTCCTATATGCAAGAGAAACCAAACATCTAACACTAAAGGATCTCGATTCATACCTTATTTCGGACGGTTGATGTAAATCCTCGTTGAGATTTTCCACTCCATCTTGTATTGGCAATTTGCTTTTTCAACATTCAGCAAGCAAGAAAAGCATGCTATATGTAATTGTGTTAGACCTAATCTAGCATATATAATCAATAACATATAAGCATTTAAAAGCATCCATGGATCAAATACTCATTTAAATACACATTATTGGACAGGAAAAGATATTTCAATTGATATAAAATAGACATTACAATAGTGACAACCTCTGTTGGCACGTCTACAAATCAGAGAAACTGAGTCCCCCACTTGGGCCTCCACCACTTCAATCCTCCATCTCTTGATCGCAAGCTCACAAGCAAAATGCAAGCTTGGGAAGAACACAAAAGTGCTCCAAGGGACAAAGGGATGCAGACTCAAGTATAAGCTCTAGCAACAATGGACTATAGTTTTCTTGCTCTTCAATTCCTCCCTATTCAATGTATCAAAAGGGTTCCTTATATAGCTCTTCAATAGGGTAATAGAATGTCAAATCTGAGCGATCTCAAGGCATATGGAAGGCTAAGGGACAAGTGATTTGGATCCACATCAAGGAAAACTCCAAAATACTTTGTCCTTTTGCACACATCCTGATGTACGCGGGTTTAAGGGTCAAATCCACGTATATACGCGAGAAAGGGATTAAAAGTCATGTATAGCAATTATTGCATGTTTTTAGGGATGATATTAGAAACATAAAAGGTACAAAAATGGTCCATGGGGTCTAAGGAGTATACAGAGGGACAGGGAAGGCCATAAAAGTGTGATTCACCATGTGTGGTAAAATTAGCTGTAACAGATGCCCCCTAATGTGTGAGGTCAGAGGGGTTATAGGATGGCCGAAATACATTATAAATCCATCCTAGAAGTGAAGTGATGAAGAACCCAGTGGAAAATCCAGCCATCCAATCAGTACAATACAATGATCAAACTCTACACATAACTGCAAGTAGATCTAGCAGTCTCGGAAACATAAGAGTACAATGGCCATGAATAGGCATGATACAACATATGACATGTGTGTTCATTGCCACATACAATATAAATATATCAGAATATCCATGATGAAGATATACAATGGATCATGATCTCCATGAAAGCTAAAGATATATAGTGGATCAAGATCTCCATAATGGCTGGAAATATCTGGCATATATTGGAATCAAGTCACGAGAGCTGAAATCTCATGAACACTGACACGATCAAGGAGGTAGCATATAAGAGATGCCACCAATCTGGAAGGTCTTCTGCATAATCCGCTACGAGTACATGTTCTACTATGTGAATAGAGGTGTCAAAGTCGAACATAGTAGTCCATCGTCTGATTACCGGTCATTGATGTATACCGTTAACAGACGCAAGATCACCCATCGATACTGAAAATGGGAATCAAGGTAGTAGAGTGCAAACTAACAAGTGTGAATAAATGTGTTGAGGTCGAACACTTGAGAGAATCCATCGATTAGGGGACATTGATGTATTCTCAAAAATGGTCGATGGCGAGAGAACCTACCACTGATGACTGCAAGTCTCAAGGCACTCAAACATGACTCTAGATTCCTATCCCAGAATAAATGATCTAAA
Organism: Pseudotsuga menziesii; assembly: GCA_001517045.1. Lineage (NCBI taxonomy): Eukaryota > Viridiplantae > Streptophyta > Pinopsida > Pinales > Pinaceae > Pseudotsuga > Pseudotsuga menziesii. The sequence continues at coordinate 812,505 of LPNX011001810.1, read as the reverse complement.
GTTGATGGGATGAAATCTGCTGAAAGGAGGGAATTAAGGCATCCCCCATCATCCAACATGAGGTACTCAGCAAGGCTGTATAATATGGAAGAACTCCATCATAAGGTTCATGAGCCAGTAACTGTACCGGGAATGGCTGATATGCAAAGTCAAGATAACTAAAGAATAGCCGACTCATGTATCAAATTCCTTTGAACAAGATCACAAAGGTGAATGGTGATTGAATGTAGGTAGCATAGACTTGATATACAAAACTGGGACATCTCTACGACACAAGAGGCATCGAGAGAGGCTCCACAGGGACTGGAAGCTTAACCAATCAGTGGAGATATACTCAGATAAACGAGTACAGCTCCTAAAGTCAAACTACTAACCCAACCAACGAATATGATATACAGTGCTCTGTTCGAAGGTGACATGACTCGACTGCTACCAAAGATAACATATTTTCTTGTCCGGCTTTTTGGTTTTTTAATTTTTTTGGACTTTTACAAATATTTGAAAAGCTTGAAAAAGAATAAAATCGCTTTAAAGTTACAGACTAGGAGGATATGAGTGTCAAATGGGCAAACAAAATAGTTCCAAGCAGCGAAACATACCTATGCTCAATGCAAGGACATATGTGTAGGATAGCGGCACTTGAGGGAAAGTCCCCTCCTGGTAAAAATAGGGAACCAAGCTGCAAAGGATATATACAATGGCTCTATGTGGCAGACATGAGACAAGCTCGAGCTATATGACTGATACTCAAAGTCAGGGAAGCCGGCATAAGGCTCAATGAGGTAGGCAAAGCTCATGATAATGCAATTACAACTTGACATAAGGGAGTCGTGGGGAAATAGACATGGCTCTTGCAAAAAGACATGGAGATACTATATAAAGGACTCCCATACCTAAGAGAGGACTCACAACATGGGTACCAAATGCAAAAAGTGAGCTAACTAGGACACCCATGTATAGGAAAACTCTACCATTCACATAGTACCACTTCTAACAGCAGCATGAAGGTTCCGTGATACCATGGAATGGGTTCGTACCTAAGGTTAAGATGGAATGGTCATAAGGAAATGCATAAGTGCAAGTGGATGTGATATCCTAACATATATGCCAGTTCAGACATAATACCTGTGATAGAAACGAATGTGTCGAAACCTCAGAGAGAGTGTACACAAACTGGACCCTACATGACAACCATATTTGTCCAAAACAACCCAAAATAGTCAATAAATAATCCAAACTATAGGATATAGGGAGGAATGATCATGAAAACTACACCCAAAGGAAACAATGCGGTGAACGATGGGACATAAAAAAGAAAGTAAGGTGTATACCGAACATTCACACATCCACTACCACCCCCGTGAGGGTGACCACTGGTGTAAAGACCGAGAGAAGGGAGTCAACATCCTCCACAAATGGAGTAGAGGGAAGAATGTGACCACTCCCAAATCTATGAGGAGGGTAAGGGGCTATGATGCCCCCAAGTCTGACATCAGGGTCCGCACTAGGACCAAGGATGGGTGATAGGATACCAGGCATGCCGAAAATAAAAGGACCTAAACTCAAGAGAGCATAAATATACTCAAGTAACTGTGATCCCAAAGGCCCACTAGTGCACAAAGAGCACACTCCTAAGAAAGTATATAGCCAAAATATAAGCAAACCAAGGGGAGGATATGTGAGCTTCCGAATGCAGCATGTATGTCTCACCTAGGAGAGGATCGAAACTCCTATATACTACAAGTGGAGGTACGTAACTAATTATAGTGGCCCTCAGCTTCAACGCATAAAGTGACTATGCTGTCTGACCTCTACCTAGCTAGGACACTCACAGAATAACCTCTGCAAGTACCCCCTATGATACCTAGGTAATAAAACTAAGGTCACCTCAATATAACCAATGCTCAGGTGGACAATCGCATGCGGGATCGACCGTATGGGCATCTAAATGTTAAAGGAGGGAAAAAGAGCTCTGAACATCACTAAATTTGGCATGCACTCTTATCTACCGAATGGGCATCTAAATCTATGATCATATTTCAATTCTAAGAAATTGGTCCAAAGAGAAACTTTATCGTACACTTTCGCTAAGGTTGCACTTAAAGGGAGTGAAATAGCTAGGAACGTTGCGAAAGTTAGCATGTATGCTTGTTTATTGAAATGGGTACCTAAATCCACTTTCAAATTTCACTTCTGAAAAAGTCAACAAAAGTGCATCTTTTCAACTTTTGTTTGACCATCCTTGAATGAGGGCCAAAATAGCTCCAAATCTCATAAAAATAGGTGTCCATGCCAATCTTTGAAATGGGTTTCTAAATCTACTTTAAAATTTGAATTTTCAGAAAATGGAAAAAATGCAACGTTTTAGGCCTTGGTTTGATGAAGTTTGACCGAGGTCCAAAATGGCTCACAATCCCAAAAAAATATACATGTAGGGATTATCTCTCAAATGGGTACCTAAAGACAGTTTCAAATTTCAATTTCGAGAAAGTCAAGAAAAGTGCATTTCTCATAACTTGGTTTGACCAACCTTAACTAAGTGCCGAAATAACTCAAAATTTGCAAAAATATGTGTGCCTCTTAAATTGGTATCTAAATCTACATTTAAATTTGATTTCTGAGAAATTGGAAAAAAGTGCAACCTTTTAGGCCTTGGTTTGACCAAGTTTGACCAAGGTCCAAAATAGCTCGAAATCCCCTGAAAGTGTGTATGCATGGTTATCTCTCAAATGGGTACCTAAATTGTCTTTCAAATTTCAATTATAAGAAATTCAGAAGAATAGCATCTCTTAGACCTTTGCTTGGCCAACCTTGAATAACGACCAAAAAAACTTTGAACATCATGAAAGTTGGTGTGCATTGTTATCTACCAAATGCTAAGATAAATCTACGATCAAATTTTAATTCTGAGAAATTAGTCAAAAGTGAAACTCTGTTGTATGGTTTTTCTGAGTTTGGGATTAAAGGGTGTGAAATATTTTCGAACGTCTCAAAATTTCACATGCACACTTGTCTATCAAATGGGCATTCAAATCTATGATCAAATTTCAATTATAAGAAACTGCTCAAAAGTGAAACTTCGCCATGCATTTTCGCTAGGGTTGGGCTTAAAGGTGGTCAAAATAGCTTGGAACATTGTGAAATTTGGCATGCATGCTTGTTTATCTAATGGGCATCCAAATTTATAATCAAGTTTCAATTCTTAGAAGTTGGTGTTACAGATGATTTTATCACACATGGTGAATCACACTTTTATGGCCTTCCCTATCCCTCTGCAGACTCTTCAGACCCCATGAACCATTTTTGTACCTTTTATGTTTCCAAGATCATCCCTAAAAACATGCAAAAATTGCCATACATGAATTTTAATCCCTTTCCCGTGTACATACGCGGATTTGACCCCTAAACCCACGTACATCGGGATGTGTGCAAAAGGCCAATTTTTTTTGGAGTTTTCCTTGATGTGGATCCGACTCACTTGTTTCTTATCCTTCCATATGCCTTGAGATCGCTCGGATTCGACTCTTCATTACCCAATTGAAGAAATATATAAGGAACCCTTTGGATACATTGAAGAAGGAGGAATTATAGAGCAAGAAAACTATAGTCCATTATTGCTAGAGCTTATACTTGATTCTGCATCCATTTGTCCCTTGGAGCACTTTTGTGTTATTCCCAAGCTTTCATTTTGCTTGTGAGCTTGCTATCGAGAGATGGAGGATTGAAGTGGTGGAGGCCCAAGTGGGGGACTCAATTTCTCCGATTCACAGACGTTCCGACAGAGGTTGCCACTATTGTAATCTCTGTTTTTATATCAATAGGAATATCTTTTCCTGTCCAATAATGTGTGTTTAAATGAGTAGTTGATCCATGGATTCTTTTAAATGCTTATATGTTATTGATTATATATGATAGCGTAGGTCTAACACAATTATATATAGCATGCTTGTCTTGTTTGCTGAATATTAAGGAAGCAATTTATCAATACAAGCTGGAGTTGGAAAGCTCAACGGGGATCTACATCAATCGTTCGGAATAAGGTACGAATTGAGATCCTTTAGTGTTAGATATTTGGTTTCTCTTGCATATTGGAAAGGATTGATTTTTGGAATCAATTTATTTGTTGTGGTACCCCGAGCCATAGGAATTTCTCTCTGTAACAGAATTGGTGACTCCACTGGGGAGTTCCTAGTAGTTGTCCTTTGGGGATTTTTATCGGCATTCAATGTTCTTGAATTGCTCTGATTTCTCTGTTTCTGAGTCGGGTTTGGGGGCATGTTTTTCTAGTAGTGTCTGATAGGTGTGAATTTTGTCTCAGCTTATCTGTTTGCCTTCATTTTTATGCATTTTTCTTCCTATACATGATTTTTTACCTCATAGTCACGTGTACATACCGTTTTGGATGCTATAGCCACGTACATACACGGGTTTTCTACGAACAGTCACGCATGCCCTGAGTTTTTCCTTTTAGAGGAAGATTGATTATTGTTGGGTGAATTTTGATGATTATTGAGTCTCATTTGCTGCTTCTAGAGTTTGTATACACCTCTATTTTTTACCAGAGATGCTTTTTAGGGTAATTTTTTTTAAGAATGTTCTTGTCATTGCATTTTCGATTTTTTGTTTTGGGATTAGTGCATTAGGTCTCTTTTACCTTAGTACTTTGCGTGGGTGCTGTTTGATTGTGATTGCAGAGTCTGGGGGTGGTAGAGTCATTCTTTTGCTTTATTATCTCATTTTTATTCAAAAAATCCAAAAATATTTGCTTCTTTGCATCATTATGCATTGCACTTTGCATTTTGCATGGTACTTGCACTAGGTTTGCTTAGAGAAGTATTAGTCAGGATTTCATATAGGAACGATTGCATTTTTCATTTGAAGAAAATTTTGCATTTCAGGTAGTAGCATGTCCTGTTTTTCATTCGACACAATGCATTTGCATTGATTGTTAGGTGTGCATTTTACTTCATGTTGCGTCATAACACCATTGGTTGCACGATCATCTACCTTTTTTCAGTAATAAGCCAAATAAAATTAATGCTTAATTAAAATGGATTACACTATTTTATTTGATAGGGTACACCAACATATTAGGTTTTAGGGTCTTGGAATAGTCCATTGTGAGTAAATTCTCCAAGACCACTAAACAATAACATGTATGTGTCTGTCTAGGTGAGAGTGTGAAATTCCTTCGTATAATTAGTGTTTATCAAGATCCTCCTCTTACAAGGGATTTAAGCACGAGTTAGTGTGAGTGGTTAATGATTGGGATGACCCCTGGTCATAACTAAGTAGCGCCGAAGATATTTCCAGGATTATATTCATATCTGGGGGCTCTTTCGAGAGTTTCGGGCTTTGCTACCCTGCCCATATGGTCAATCCCGCCTGCGACTATCTACTTGAGCATTGATTATATTGAGGTGACCTTAGTTTCCTTACCTAGGTTATAGAGGGGGTACTTTGCAGGGGTTATTCTGTAGGTGTCCTGGCCAGGTTGGGGTCAGACAACACAGTCGCTATATGCATTGAAGCTGAGGGACACAGTAATTGGTTATGAACATCTGCTTGTTGTGTATGGGAGTCTCAAGCCTCTCCTAGGAGAGACATGCCTACTTCATTCGAGAGCTCATGTATCCTACCCTTGTTTTCTGTCGATTGGCTTTAGATTTTATAGGTGTATGCTCTATGCATGCTAGCTTGCTTAGGGTTTGTGTAATTAGAAGATTATTTTTCATATTTTGAGTCATTGTGGATTCGGGTGTGACAATTCACCATTCTCATCATTTAGCAGGACTTCCACCTTCTACATCTCCTCCTCCTTTGGGAGAGAGAAATAGATGATCCGAGTGGACTACTTCTCACATTGATTCACACACGATGGGAGATCATGAAGATCAAATTCTTGAGTTTCCTTCTCCACTTCATGAGGTTGGGGAAGAAGAGCCTACTCCTACATATGATCCTTCACCTGATATACCTACACACTCTAGATATGATCCCTCATTTACAGGTCATCGGTATTGGTTTCCGGGCGACGAGACTCATAATGAACCTACGAGCACTGGTTATGACATGTCTGGTATTCCTGCACATGATTGGGCTCAGCATGCCAAGTCATAGTTTGAACCTAACACTATGCCTAGGGGCATTCCTAGTCATTTCCATGTGGAAAGCTTTGGGAACATGAGTCACATTGCACCCTCCATCCTGGCGGTGGAGGTTATATCATATGTTCACCCTAGACCTAGTGCTAGTAGTCCTATTTGGATACCAGAACCAAGACGAGTGACTGTAGGGAATACCACTTACATGTTTCACATGTCCCTTCGTCGTCTATTCCTAGTTCTTTGAATTCTATTCCTCCCCCTCATTCATGTGGTCCTTCGGGTCAAAATGTTGCTATGAGTCATGTCCATACTGTTGCTACTCACATAGTTGTGTCTCAGAGTCAAGTACCTCCTGTTGTTTTGGGAGGTCGTATTCCTACTTCTGGAGGTCATGTTCCTACTTTTGGAGGTCATATTCCTACTTATGGAGTTTCTCATGGGACATATCATGGGATTTCTTATGGACCATATTATGGATCACAATATGGATAGATTTATTCATATTATGGGTACGGGTATCAACAACTCGCTTACTCTTTGAATTATGGCTTTATAGCCCCACATAGTCAAGGTACACCACATTATGGTGCTTCCATGCCACCCTACACATGTCAAACGAGAGGAGGGCACTATGGCCAAAGACATGGTGGTTACAGTAATTAGTCTTATGTGAAACAAAATTATTAGGGAGCGTGGCGTCAACCTGCTCAACCTAGGCTCCCTTTCCTCGCAACGTTAAATCTACCTGATTTGTTGAGACTAACGAACAACCCTGTATCTCATGACCCGGCTTGGCTGGCTGTCCCTAATAAGCTTCCCTTAGACATCCCCAAATTCAAGGGCAAACCAGGAGAAGATCCTAGTGAACATGTTACTACATTTCACCTTTGGTGCTCTTCTAATTTCTTACATGAAGATTCGATCCGTTTAAGGTTGTTTCAATGCACCCTCACCAGGCCTGTAGTGAAATGCTACATAGAGTTACCTAGGGGGGAATTCGCTTTGTTTGATGACCTAGCTATGATTTTCATAAACCACTTCTAGCTACCAGTGTGTTATGACGTTGGTACGAAACTCTTATCGACATTTTGGCAAGACAAAGCCACACATATCTCGGACCATATCCAAGAGTGGCATAGACGAAGGAGATTGATTAAAGCCTTCATACCACCGGAGTTTCTCCTCGAGTGGTTCCTTAAATTGTTACTACCTTATATAGCGAATGATGTTTCTACATCTGGAGTTCAAAACAAGGAACAAGACATTTTTAGGGCATGGGAATTGGATTTGATTTGTGCTCAATCCGGTTTGTTATATGAGATCATTCCTAATGCTCTGCATTCTAGTTTTGACCCTAAGGTCAAACCTGGACCACATGCCAATGGTATTGTTGGTTGTACGAGTGCCAAACCTACGGATTTGGTTGTGCAACAGGTCAGTCAATTGTCTATCAACCAATCTACCTTGGGACAAGCCATGGCTTTGTCTCAACCCACCCAAACGACGAGTGTGCTTTCGGTGCAATCGTCGGACCAGAAGGGTAACCAACAACCCGAAAGGAATAAGAAGAATGGTAAGAACAATCATAAGGGTGGGAATATGAATGAAAATGCCAATCCTAATGACAAGAACACCTGAAATGATGGGGGGGACAAGCAGTCTAGATATAAGGTTAAGTTTCCTTGCAAGTTGTGTAAGGATGATCACCTCACTTACTTGTGCCCTCGTACTGAAGAAGCCTTGAGGCTCATAGCACAGGGCCCAGCTGTGCTGACCAACCCTTTACCTGATAATCAAAACATGAACTTGAGGACCCATGATGAGTCTGATGGAGATCAAGATCCACTGAAAGCTAGTGGTCATGGTTGCATCAATATGGTGCGGGCTACTAAGGTTGTGACTCATGCGAAGGACTATGGTTTGTCACAACAAAACCTTGGAAAGGAACCTACTCCACTCGGGAGTCCTTTGCGTATTTAAAACCCTATGGATAAACCTGAAGTTGCACCTAGCATTCCTAAGGGAGTCTTTAAGCATTCAAGGCACAATCCTAATGCCTGAGCTATCCAGAACTATTCTGTTGTCAAGGATTTGGGCCACACTCCTTGTGTGATGTCTGCACTAGAAGTACTTCAGAGTTGTCCTTCACAAAGGAAGCCTTTACTTTCTGTTCTTGGTTTTAACAATGATAATTCTTACTTCATCATAAAATTTTAAACCGCAGGACTACAGCCTCGCTTGCCTTACTATGTGTCTCTATTGATTCATGTAGAATGTCTTAACATGACCATCAAACGCACTGTGATTGATGAAGGTGTTGCTGCTTCCGTGATGTATTTGGTGTGTTGGAAGGGTTTGGGTTCCCTCGAGTTATCTAAATATTCTACGATGTTGACTGCTTTTGATGGTAGATCGTTTCAGTCGCACAGGATTCCTCCTTCTCTTAAGGTCTGTTTGGGAGGGAAGACCATTGCAATAGAGGTTGAGGTGGTTGATGCGCCCCGTGACTACAATCTCTTACTAGGTAGGAATTGGATGTATAGTATGCAAGCCATAGCTTCTTCTCTATTTCAAGTTGTATGCTTTTCGTTTAATGGGAAGATAGTTACGATTGATCAAACGACATTCAAGAATCCGTGTGTTACCGCATCTTTGGGAGCTTCTATACCGAACGTCAAGCACTCTCAGCCGAAAACTGGGAGTGTGGGTGTTGGCATGTATTCATCCCTTATGGGAAGCTTTAGTTTTCCTACACCTGTTCTTATGATCGGGTCTAGTTTTGGTGAGGATTCGTCATCATTGAGATCAGTGTCTTTTCACACCAACCATATGGAATATCCTTGAATTCTTCCTACACCGAGTCCTTTCAGTGAGCCCATCAAAATGGACGTGCTGTTTCCTGCAACAATGATAGCGTATCAAGCTAATCTTGAATGTGTTACAGAGACTAGTCCTTCCTCGCTGTGGACGGAGGAGGAGGACCCATATGTGCTGCCTGCATGGGCATTTCAATCTTTTCATGCACATGACTGCCTTAATAGTGTTTTTCCATCAGATGAAGCTATTATTGAGGCCATGTCTGGGGTTGAGCCACCTTAGGAAGAGTTACATCACAGATCTTATTTTCTTCCCAAGCTTGACCATTTGGAGCGTGAGGACTTTAGGGAGGTTCTTAGTGAGAGAATTGGTAGTCCCATGGTTCGATTAAGCTCTCCTGGTTCGATGGTTGATGGAAACATGGTGAATATATCTCCTACCATTCCTATCAATATGTCTCATGATCCTGGAAAGATTGAGAATGTCTATATTGGGGCAGGATGTTGCCATGCTGAGATTCAAGAGTATACCGAGTTGTTCAAATAATTTCATGATATCTTTGCTTGGTCTTACGATGAAATGCCAGGTATTGACCCTCGCATTGTTGAACATGAAATTAAAACTTATCCCAATGCTAAGCCTGTTTGACAACGCTTGCATGTGATGAATCCTAGAAAAGTACCCACGATTAAGGCTGATATAGAAAAGCTGTTGAATGCCAGTATTATCTATCCTGTTCCCTTGATGTAGTGGGTTTCAAATCCTGTTCTGGTTGATAAGAAATAGGGAACGATCTGTATATGCACTGATTTCTATGACTTGAATCACGCGTGTCCTAAGGATAATTTTCCCACACCATTTATTGATCAAATTTTTGATGAGTGTGCAGGAAGTGAGGTATTTTCCTTTATGGATGGCTTTTTCAGATACAATCAGATCCAGATTAAACCCAGGGACCAACATAAAACTGCATTTATTTGTCCTTGGGGTACCTTTGCATATCAAAAGATGCCTTTCGGCCTTAAAAACGCTAGAGCCACATTTCAGTGGGCTATGACCTTGATCTTCCATGATCTCAAATCGATTATTGAAGTCTTTTTGGATGACCTTGCTACTCATTCTTGTCAGAGGATGCATCATTCCTACCATTTTAGATTAGTGTTCGAAAGGTGCCGCCATTACTTGGTCAGGTTAAATCCTCATAAGTGCATCTTTTGCATGAAGTCTGGTCACTTATTAGTGTTCATTGTCTCCAAGGAGGGTATAAGAGTCAACCCTTTGAAGGTTGAGGAAATACTTCAGTTGTCTCCCCTAAGAAACATTAGACATCTTCAATGTTTGTAAGGCATGGCAAATTTCTTACGAAGATTCATCGTTAAATTTGCCAATTTCACTAGAGGCTTTATGCGTTTTTTGAAGAAGGACACTACCTTTTGCCCAGGAGTCCTTTGATGCACTTAAGCGAGCCTTAGCATCGGCCCCAGTGATTAGTCCACCCGACTATAGCCATGACTTTTTACTTTATGTGACCGCGTCGATGGAGACGATTGGTATGGTTTTGGTTCAAGAGGATGAGGAGCTCCAAGAGCATGTCATATATTATCTGAGAGAAATGTGCATCAAAATATATAATCAAATTTTAATTCCAAGAAATTTGTAAAAAGTGAAACTCTGTCGTGTGGTTTCGCAAAGGTTGGGGTTAAAGATGGTGAAAATAGCTCGAAATGTCCTGAAACTTGGAGTGCACGCTTGTCTATCAAATGGGCATCCAAATCTATGATCAAATTTCAATTGTGAGAAAATTGTCAAAAGTGAAACTTCATTGTGCATTTTCGCTAGAGTTCGGCTTAAAGCGGGTCCAAATAGATCAAAACATTGCGAAATTTGGCGTCCACGCTTGTATATCAAACGGGCATCCAAATCTATGATCAAATTTTAATTCGGGGAATTTGGTCAAAGTGAAACTCCGTCATGCGGTTTCGCTAAGGTTTGGCTTAAAGGAGGGAAAAAGAGCTCTGAACATCACTAAATTTGGCATGCACTCTTATCTACCAAATGGGCATATAAATATATGATCATATTTCAATTCTAAGAAATTGGTCAAAAGAGAAACTTTATTGTGCACTTTTGCTAAGGTTGCACTTAAAGGGAGTGAAATAGATCGGAACGTCACGAAAGTTAGCGTGTACGCTTTTTTATTGAAATGAGTACCTAAATCCACTTTCAAATTTCACTTCTGAAAAAGTCAACAAAAGTGCATCTTTTCAACTTTTGTTTGAACATCCTTGAAAGAGGGCCAAAAATAGCTCCAAATCTCATAAAAATAGGTGTCCATGCCTATCTTTGAAATGGGTATCTAAATCTACTTTAAAATTTGAATTTTCAGAAAATGAAAAAAATGCAACATTTTAGGCCTTGGTTTGACGATGTTTGACCGAGATCCAAAATGGCTCGCAATCCCAAATGGGTACCTAAATACAGTTTCAAATTTCAATTTCAAGAAAGTAAAGAAAAGTGCATTTCTTAGAACTTGGTTTGACCAACCCTAACTAAGTGCTGAAATAACTTGAAATTCGAAAAAATATGTGTGCCTCTTAAATGGGTATCTAAATCTACTTTTAAATTTGATTTCTAAGAAATTGGAATTTTAGGCATTGGTTTGACCAAGGTCCAAAATAGCTCGAAATCCTCTGAAAGTGTGTATGCATGGTTTTCTCTCAAATGGGTACCTAAATTCTCTTTCAAATTTCAATTACAAGAAAGTAAAAAAGATAGCATCTCTTAAACCTTTGCTTGACCAACCTTGAATAATGACCAAATTAACTTCAAACATTGTGAAAGTTGGTGTGCACTATTATCTACCAAATGCTAAGATAAATCTACGATCAAATTTTAATCATGAGAAACTAGTCAAAAGTGAAACTCTGTTGTATAGTTTTGTTGAGGTTGGGATTAAAGGGGGTGAAATATTTTGGAACGTCTCAAAATTTCGCGTGCATGCTTGTCTATCAAATGGGCATTAAAATCTATGATCAAATTTCAATTATAAGAAACTGCTCAAAAGTGAAACTTCGTCATGCGTTTTCACTAGGGTTGGGCTTAAAGGCGGTCAAAATAGCTTGGAACATTGCGAAAGTTGGCGTGCATGCTTGTCTATCTAATGGGCATCCAAATCTATGATCAAGTTTCAATTCTTGGAAGTTGGTAAAAAGTGAAACTCTGTGGTTTTGTTAGAGTTTGGCTTAATGGAGTCGAAAATAACTCTGAACATCATGAAAGTTGGCGTGCACTCTTATCTTCCAAATGCACATCTAAATCTATGATCAAATTTTAATTCCAAGAAATTGGTCAAGAGTGAAACTCCGTCATGCGTTCGCTAAGATTGGGGTTAAAGGGTGTGAAAATAGCTCAAAAAGTCATGAAACTTGGAGTGCATGTTTATCTATCAAACGGGCATCCGAATCTATGATCAAATTTCAATTCTGAGAAATTGGTCAGAAGTGAAACTCCGTCATGCATTTTCGTAAGAATTGAACTCGAAGGGGTCCAAATAGCTCGAACCATTGCAAAAGCTGGCATGTACATTTTTAAATCAAACGGGCATCCAAATCTATGATCAAATTTCAACTCCGAGAATTTGGTCAAAAGTGAAACTCCATCATTCGATTTCGCTAAGGTTTGGCTTAAAGGAAGGGAAAATGGCTCTGAAAAATTGGAAACAAATGCAACCTTTTAGGCCTTGGTTTCGCCAAGTTTTCCTAAGGTCCAAAATAGCTCGAAATCCCCTGAAAGTTTGTATTCATGGTTATCTCTCAAATGGGTACCTAAATTCTCTTTAAATTTTCTATTACAAGAGGGCTGAAAAATAACATCTCTTAGACCTTTACTTGACCAACCTTGAATAACGTCCAAAATAGCTCCAAACATCATGAAAGTTAGCATGCACTCTTATCTACCAAATGCGACGATAAATCTATGATTAAATTTTAATTTTGAGAAATTAGTCAAATGTGAGACTTCGTTGTGCCGTTTTGCTAAGTTTGGGCTTAAAGGGGGTGAAAATATTTTGGAATGTCTCAAAAGTTTGCATGCACACTTGTTCATAAAATGGCCATCCAAATTTATGATCAAATTTAAATTCTAAGAAACTGCTCAAAAGTGAAACTCTGTCATCCGGTTTGGATAGGGTTGGGCTTAAAGGGGGTCAAAATAACTCAGAACATCGCAAAAGTTGGCGTGCATGCTCGTCTATTCAATATGCATCCAAACCTATGATCAAGTTTCAATTCTGAGAATTTGGTCAAAGCTGAGACTTCATCGTGCAGTTTTGTTAGGGTTTGGCTTAAAGATGCCGAAAATAGTTCTCAACATCGTGAAAGTTAGCATGCACTCTTATCTTCCAAATGTGCATTTAAATTGGTTAAAACTGAAACTTCATTGTGTGGTTTCACCAAGGTTGGGGTTAAAGGGGGTGAAAATAGATCAGAGTGATGTGAAAGTTGGAGTGCACGCTTCTTTATCAAATGGGCATCCAAATCTATGATCAAATTTCAATTCCGAGAAATTGGTCAGAAGTGAAATTTCGTTGTGCATTTTCGCTAGAGTTGGGCTCAAAGGGGTCCAAATAGCTAGGAACATTGCAAAAGTTGGCTTGCATGTTTTTATATCAAACGGGCATCCAAATCTATGATCAAAGTGGGCCCAAATATCTCTAAACATTGCAAATTTTGGCATGAACGCTTGTATATCAAACAGGCATCCAAATCTATGATCAAATTTCAATTCTGGGAATTTGGTCAAAAGTGAAATTTTGTCATGTTGTTTCGCTAAGGTTTCGCTTAAAGGAGGGAAGAAGAACTATGCACATCACTAAATTTGGCATGCACTATTATCTACCAAATGGACATCTAAATCTAGGATCCTATTTCAATTCTAATAAATTGGTCCAAAATGGCTCGCAATCCCCCAAAAAATATACATGTAGGGATTATCTCTCAAATGGGTACCTAAATACAGTTTCAAATTTCAATTTCAAGAAAGTCAAGAAAAGTGTATTTCTTAGAACTTGGTTTGACCAACCTTAACTAAGTGCCAAAATAACTCAAAATTCACAAAAATATGTGTGCCTCTTAAATGGGTATCTAAATCTACTTTTAAATTTGATTTCTAAGAAATTGGAATTTTAGGCATTGGTTTGACCAAGGTCCAAAATAGCTCGAAATCATCTGAAAGTGTGTATGCATGGTTATCTCTCAAATGGGTACCTAAATTCTCTTTCAAATTTCAATTACAGGAAAGTTGGAAAAATAGCATCTATTAAACCTTTGCCTGACCAACCTTGAATAACGACCAAATCTCAAGGTTGGTGAAGCATGAAAGTTAGCATGCACTCTTATCTAATGTGAAATATGCACTCTTCGTCATGCGTTTTTGGTAGGGTTGGGCTAAAAGGTGGTCAAAATAGCTTGGAACGTTGTGAAAGGTGGAGTGCATGCTTGTTTATCTAATGGGCATCCAAATCTATGATGAAATTTCAATTCTTAGAAGTTGGTCAAAAGCGAACTCCATCGTGCGGTTTTGTTAGGGTTTGGCTTAAAGAGGTTGAAAATAACTTTAAACATCATGAAAGTTGGTGTGCACTCTTATATTCCAAATTCACATCTAAATCTATGATCAAATTTTAATTCTAAGAAATTGGTCAAGAGTGAAACTCCGTCATGCGGTTTCACTAAGATTGGGGTTAAAGGGCGTTAAAATAGCTCAAAACGTCGCAAAATTTGGAGTGCACGGTTATCTATCAAATGGGAATCCAAATCTATGATCAAATGTAATTCCAAGAAATTGGTTAGAAGTGAAACTCCGTCGTTCATTTTCGCTAGAGTTGGTCTCGAAGGGGTACAAATAGCTTGGACCATTGCAAAAGTTGGCGTGCACATTTTTATATCAAACGGGCATCGAAATCTATGATCAAATTTCAACTCTGAGAATTTGGTCAAAAGTGAAACTCCATCATTTGATTTCGCTAAGGTTTGGCTTAAAGGAGGGGAAAATGGCTCTGAGAAATTGGAAACAAATGCAACCTCTTAGGCCTTGGTTTCGCCAAGTTTGCCTAAGGTCCAAAATAGCTCGAAATCCCCTGAAAGTTTGTATGCATGGGTACCTAAATTCTCTTTCAAATTTCAATTAAAAGAAAGCCAAAAAATTAACATCTCTTAGACAAAGACTTGACCAACCTTGAATAACGTCCAAAATAGATCTGAACATCATGAAAGTTAGAATTCACTCTTATCTACCAAATGCGCCGATAAATCTATGATTAAATTTTAGTTTTGATAAATTAGTCAAACGTGAAACTCCGTTGTGCGGTTTTGCTAAGGTTGGGCTTAAAGGGGGTGAAAATAATTTGGAATGTCTCAAAAATTTTCATGCACACTTGTTCATCAAATGGGCATCCAAATTTATGATCAAATTTTAATTCTAAGAAACTGCTCAAAAGTGAAACTTCGTCGTGCGGTTTGGATAGGGTTGGGCTTAAAGGGGGTCAAAATAGCTCGGAACGTCGTAAAATTTGGCATGCATGTTGTCTATCCAATATGCATCCAAACCTATGATCAAGTTTCAATTGTGAAAATTTGGTCAAAGCTAAGACTCCATCGTGCATTTTTTTTAGGGTTTGGCTTAAAGATGTCAAAAATAGCTCTCAACATCGTGAAAGTTGGCATGCACTCTTATCTACCAAATGTGTCGATAAATTTACGATTAAATTTTAATTTTGAGAAATTAGTCAAACGTGAAACTCCATTGTGTGGTCTTGCTAAGGTTGGGCTTAAAGGGGGTGAAAATATTTTGGAATGTCTCAAAAGTTTGCATGCACGCTTGTTCATCAAATGGGCATCCAAATTTATGATCAAATTTAAATTCTAAGAAACTGCTCAAAAGTGAAACTCCGTCGTGCGGTTTTGTTAGGGTTTGGCTTAAATATGCCAAAAATAGCTATCAACATCATGAAAGTTGGCATGCACTCTTATCTTCCAAATGTGCATTTAAATCTATGATTAAATTTTAATTCCAAGAAATTGGTTAAAAGTGAAACTTCGTTGTGCGGTTTCGCCAAGGTTGGGGTTAAACAGGGTGAAAATAGCTTAGAGTGTCGCGAAAGTTGGAGTGAACGCTTCTCTATAAAATGGGAATCCAAATATATTATCAAATTTCAATTCCAAGAAATTGGTCAGAAGTGAAACTTCGTCGTGCATTTTCGCTAGAGTTGGGCTCAAAGGGGTCCAAATAGCTCAGAACATTGCAAAAGTTGGCGTGCACATTTTTATATCAAACGGACATCCAAATCTATGATCAAATTTCCACTCCAAGAATTTGGTCAAAAGTGAAACTCCATCATTCGATTTCGCTAAGGTTTGGCTTAAAGGAGGGGAAAATAGCTTTGAACATCACGAAATTTTTCATGCACTCTTATCTAACTAGAAATCTGGCAAACATATGTGTGCACGCTTATCTACCAAATGGGCATATCAGCGCTTTCTCTAAGGTTGCACTTAAAGGGAGTGAAAATAGCACAAAACGTTATGAAAGTTGGCATGTATGCTTGTTTATTGAAATGGGTACCTAAATCCACTTTCAAATTTCAATTCTAAAAAAGTACATGAAAGTTAGCATGCACTCTTATCTACCAAATGCGTTGATAAATCTACGATTAAATTTTAATTTTGAGAAATTAGTCAAACGTGAAACTCCGTTGTGCGGTTTTGATAAGGTTGGGCTTAAAGAGGGGGTGAAAATATTTTGGAATGTCTCAAAAGTTTGCATCCATGCTTGTTCATCAAACGGGCATCCAAATTTATGATCAAATTTAAATTCTAAGAAACTGCTCAAACGTGAAACTCTGTCGTGTGGTTTTGTTAGGCTTTGGCTTAAAGATGCTGAAAATTGCTTTCAACATCATGAAAGTTGGCATGCACTCTTATCTTCCAAATGCACATTTAAATCTATGATTAAATTTTAATTCCAAGAAATCGGTTAAAAGTGAAACTTCGTTGGGCGGTTTCACCAAGGTTGGGGTTAAAGGAGGTGAAAATAGCTCAGAGTGTTGCGAAAGTTGGAGTGCATGCTTCTCTATCAAATGGGCATCCAAATCTATTATCAAATTTCAATTCTGAGAAATTGGTCAGAAGTGAAACTCCACCATGCATTTTCACTAGAGTTGGGCTCAAAGGAGTCCAAATAGCTATTAACATTGCAAAAGTTGGTGTGCACATTTTTATATCAAACGGGCATCCAAATCTTTGACCAAATTTCAACTCTGAAAATTTGGTCAAAAGTGAAACTCCATCATTCGATTTCGCTAAGGTTTGGCTTAAAGGAGGGGAAAATAGCTCTGAACATCATGAAATTTTTCCTACACTCCTATCTAACTAGAAATCTCGCAAAAATATGTGTGCACGCTTATCTACCAAATGGGCATATCAGCGCTTTCGCTAAGGTTTCACTGAAAGGGAGTGAAAATAGCTCGAAATGTTATGAAAGTTGGCGTGTACACTTATTTATTGAAATGGGTACCTAAATCCACTTTCAATTTTCAATTTAAAAAATGCAACGTTTTGGGCCTTGGTTTGACGAAGTTTGACCGAGGTAAAAAGAGGCTCGCAATCCCAAAAAAATCTACATGTAGGGATTATCTCTCAAATGGGTACCTAAATAAAGTTTCAAATTTCAATTTCGAGAAAGTCAAGAAAAGTGCATTTCTTAGAACTTGGTTTGACCAACCTTAACTAAGTGCCGAAAAAACTCGAAATTCGCAAAAATATGTGTGCCTCTTAAATGGGTATCTAAATCTACTTCTAAATTTGATTTCTAAGAAATTGGATAAAAGTGCAACCTTTTAGGCCTTGGTTTGAACAAGTTTGACCAAGGTCCAAAATAGTTCGAAATCCCCTGAAAGTTTGTATGCATGGTTATCTCTCAAATGGGTACCTAAATTCTCTTTCAAATTTCAATTGCAAGAATGTCAAAAAAATAAAATCTCTTAGACCTTTACTTGACCAACCTTGAATAACGACCAAAATAGCTCTGAACATCATGAAATTAGTCAAACGTGAAACTCCGTCGTGTGTTTTTTCTAAGGTTGGGCTTAAAGGGGGTGAAAATATTTTGGAATGTCTCAAAATTATGCATGCATACTTGTTCATGAAATGGGCATCCAAATTTATGATCAAATTTAAATTCTAAGAATCTACTCAAAAGTGAAACTTCGTCATGTGGTTTTTTTATGGTTTGGCTTAAAGATGCCGAAAATAGCTCTCAACATCATAAAAGGTGGCATGCACTCTTATCTTCCAAATGCACATTTAAATCTATGATTAAATTTTAATTCCAAGAAATTGGTTAAAAGTGAAATTTCGTTGTGAGGTTTCGCCAAGGTTGGGGTTAAATGGGGTGAAAATAGATCGGAGTGTCGCGAAAGTTGGAGTGCACACTTCTCTATCAAATGGGCATCCAAATCTATGATTAAATTTCAATTTCGAGAAATTGGTCAGAAGTGAAACTCCATCATGCATTTTCGCTAGAGTTGGGCTCAAAGGGGTCCAAATAGCTCGGAACATTGCAAAAGTTGGCGTGCACATTTTTATATTAGACGGGCATCCAAATCTATGATCAAATTTCAACTCCGAGAATTTGGTCAAAAGTGAAACTCCATCATTCGATTTCTCTAAGGTTTGGCTTAAAGGAGGGGAAAATAGCTCTGAACATCATGAAAATTTTCATGCAGTCCTATCTAACTAGAAATCTCACAAAAATATGTGTGCATGAAAGTTAGCATGCACTCTTATCTAATGTGAAATGTGCACTCTTCGTCATGCATTTTCACTAGGGCATGGCTAAAAGGTGGTCAAAATAGCTTGGAACGTTGTGAAAGTTGGATTGCATGCTTGTTTATCTAATGGGCATCCAAATCTATGATCATGTTTCAATTCTTAGAAGTTGGTCAAAAGCGAAACTCGACCGTGCGGTTTTGTTAAGGTTTGGCTTAAATAGGTTGAAAATAACTCTAAACATCATGAAAGTTGGTGTGCACTCTTTATCTTCCAAATGCACATTTAAATCTATAATCAAATTTTAATTCCAAGAAATTGGTCACGAGTGAAACTCCGTCATGTGGTTTCACTAAGATTGGGGTTAAAGGGGGTGAAAATAGTTGAAATCATTGTGAAAGTCAGAGTGCATGGTTATCTATCAAACGGTCATCCAAATATATGATCAAATTTCAATTCTGAGAAATTGGTTACAAGCGAAACCCTGTTGTGCATTTTTGCTAGAGTTGGGCTCGAAGGGTTACAAATAGCTCGGACCATTGCAAAATTTGGCGTGCACGTTTTTATATCAAACGGGCATCCAAATCTATGATCAAATTTCAACTCTAAGAATTTGGTCAAAAGTGAAACTCCAGCATTCAATTTCGCTAAGGTTTGGCTTAAAAGAGGGGAAAATGGCTCTAAGAAATTGGAAACAAATGCAACCTTTTAGGCCTTCGTTTCACCAAGTTTGCCTAAGGTCCAAAATAGCTCAAAATCCCCTGAAATTTTGTATGCATGGTTATCTCTCAAATGGGTTCCTAAATTCTCTTTCAAATTTCAATTACAAGAAAGCCGAAAAAATAACATCACTTAGACCTTTACTTGACCAACCTTGAATAACGTCAAAAATAGCTCCAAACACCATGAAAACTAGCATGCACTCTTATCTACCAAATGCACCGATAAATCTAAGATTAAATTTTAATTTTTAGAAATTAGTCAAACGTGAAACTCCATTGTGTGGTTTTGCTAAGGTTGGGCTTAAGGGGGGTGAAACTCCATCATTCGATTTCACTAAGGTTTCGCTTAAAGGAGGGGAAAATGGTTCTGCGAAATTGGAAACAAATGCAACCTTTTAGGCCTTGGTTTCACCAAGTTTGCCTACGGTCCAAAATAGCTCAAAATCCTCTGAAAGTTTGTATGCATGGTTATCTCTCAAATGGGTACCTAAATTCTCCTTGAAATTTCAATTACAAGAAAGCTGAAAAAATAACATCTCTTAGACATTTACTTGACCAACCTTGAATAACGACCAACATAGCTCTGAACATCATGAAAGTTAGCATGCACTCTTATCTACAAAATGCACCAATAAATCTATGATTAAATTTTAATTTTGAGAAATTAGTTAAACATGAAACTTCGTTGTGCAGTTCTACTAAGGTTGGGCTTAAAGGGGGTGAAAATATTTTTGAATGTCTCAAAACTTTGCATGCACGCTTGTTCATCAAATGGGCATCCAAATTTATGATCAAATTTAAATTTTAAGAAACTGCTCAAAAGTGAAACTCCGTTGTGCGGTTAATAGGGTTGGGCATAAAGGGGCTCAAAATAGCTCGGAACGTCGTGGAAGTTGGCATGAATGCTTGTCTATCCAATATGCATCAAAATCTATGATCAAGTTTCAATTGTTAGAATTCTGTCAAAGCTAAGACTCCATCATGTAATTTTGATAGGGTTTGGATTAAAGATGCCGAAAATAGCTCTCAACATCGTGAAAGTTGGCATGCACTCTTATCTTCCAAATGCGCATTTAAATCTATGATTAAATTTTAATTCCAAGAAATTGGTTAAAAGTGAAACTCTATTGTGCGGTTTCGCCAAGGTTGGGGTTAAAGGGGGTGACAATAGCACAGAGTGTCGTGAAAGTTGGAGTGCACGCTTCTCTATCAAATGGGCATACAAATCTATGATCAAATTTCAATTCTGAGAAATCGGTCAGAAGTGAAACTCTGTCATGCATTTTGGCTAGAGTTGGGCTCAAAGGGGTCCAAATACCTCAGAACATTGCAAAAGTTGGCATGCACATTTTTATATCAAACGGGTATCCAAATCTATGATCAAATTTCAACTCTGAGAATTTGGTCAAAAGTGAAACTCCATCATTCGATTTCACTAAGGTTTGGCTTAAAGGAGGGGAAAATAGCTCTGAACATCAAGAAATTTTTCATGCACTCTTATCTAACTAGAAATCTCGCAAAAACATGTGTGCACGCTTATCTACCAAATGGGCATATCGACACTTTCACTAAGGTCGCACTTAAAGGGAGTGAAAATAGCTCGAAACGTCACGAAAGTTAGCGTGTACGCTTGTTTATTGAAATGTGCACCTAAATCCACTTTCAAATTTCACTTGTGAAAAAGTCAACAAAAGTACATCTTTTCAACTTTTGTTTGACCATCCTTGAATGTGGGCCAAAATAGCTCCAAATCTCATAAAAATAGGTGTCCATGCCTATCTTTGAAATGGGTATCTAAATCTACTTTAAAATTTGAATTTTTAGAAAATAGAAAAAATGCAACATTTTAGGCCTTGGTTTAACGAAGTTTGACTGAGATCCAAAATGGCTCGTAATCCCAAAAAAATCTACATGTAGGGATTATCTCTCAAATGGGTACCTAAATACAGTTTCAAATTTCAATTTCGATAAATTCAAGAAAAGTGCATTTCTTAGAACTTGGTTTGACCAACCTTAACTAAGAGCCGAAATAACTCAAAATTCACAAAAATATGTGTGCCTCTTAAATGGGTATCTAAATCTACTTTTAAATTTGATTTCTAAGAAATTGGAAAAAAGTGCAACCTTTTAGGCCTTGGTTTGGCCAAGGTCCAAAATAGCTCAAAATCCCCTGAAAGTGTGTATGCATGGTTATCTCTCAAATGGGTACCTAAATTCTCTTTCAAATTTCAATTACAAGAAAGTCAGAAAAATAGCATCTCTTAGACCTTTGCTTCACCAACCTTGAATAATGACCAAAATAACTTCGAACGTCATGAAAGTTGGTGTGCACTGTTATCTACCAAATGCTAAGATAAATCTACGATCAAATTTTAATTATGAGAAATTAGTCTAAAGTGAAACTCTGTTGTATGGTTCTGCTAAGGTTGGGATTAAAGGGGGTGAAATATTTTGAAACGTCTCGAAATTTTGCATGCATGCTTGTCTATCAAATGGGCATTCATATCTATGATCAAATTTCAATTATAAGAAACTGCTCAAAAGTGAAACTTCGTCATGCGTTTTCGCTAGGGTTGGGCTTAAAGGTGGTCAAAATTGCTTGGAACGTTGCGAAATTTGGAGTGCATGCTTGTTTATATAATGGGCATCCAAATCTATGATCAAGTTTCAATTCTTAGAATCTGGTCAAAAGCGAAACTCCATCGTGCGGTTTTGTTAGGGTTTGGCTTAAAGGAGTCGAAAATAACTCTGAACATCATGAACGTTGACGTGCACTCTTATTTTCCAAATGCACATCTAAATCTATGATCAAATTTTAATTCTGAGAAATTGGTCAAGTGTGAAACTCCGTCATGGGGCTTCGCTAAGATTGGGGTTAAAGGGGGTGAAAATAGCTCAAAACGTCGCGAAAGTTGGAGTGCATGGGTAACTATCAAACGGGCATCCAAATCTATGATCAAATTTCAATTCTAAGAAATTGGTCAGAAGTGAAAGTCCGTCGTGCATTTTTGCTAGAGTTGGGCTCAAAGGGGTCCAAATAGCTCAGAAAATTGCAAAACTTGGCGTGCACATTTTTATATCAAATGGGCATCCAAGTCTATGTTCAAATTTCAACTCTGAGAATTTGGTCAAAAGTGAAACTCCATCATTCTATATCGCTAAGGTTTGGCTTAAAAGAGGGGAAAATAGCTTTGAACATCACGAAATTTTTCATGCACTCATATTTAACTAGAAATCTCGCAAAAATATGTGTGCACACTTTCTACCAAATGGGCATATCGATGCTTTCGCTAAGGTTGCACTTAAAGGGAGTGAAAATAGCTTGGAACATTAAGAAAATTTGGCGTGTACGCTTGTTTATTGAAATGGGTACCTAAATCCACTTTCAACTTTCAATTCTGAAAAAGTCGACAAAAGTGCACATTTTCAACCTTAGTTTGACCATCCTTGATTCAGGGCAAAAATAGCTCCAAATCTCATAAAAATATGTGTCAATGCCTATATTTGTAATGGGTATCTAAATCTACTTTAAAATTTGGATTCCCATTTGATAGACAAGCGTGCACTCCAACTTTCGCGATGTTTCGAGCTATTTTCACCCCCTTTAACCTCAACCTTTGCTAAACCGCACGACGAAGTTTCACTTTTTACAAATTTCTTGGAATTAAAATTTGATCATACCTTTTGATGCGCATTCGGATGATAAGTGTGCACGCCCACTTTCACGATGTTCAGAGTTATTGTCAGCTCCTTTAAGCCAAACCCTAACAAAACTGTAGGATGGAGTTTCACTTTTGACGTACTTCTTAGAATGGAAACTTGGTCATAGATTTGGATTCCCATTGGATAAACAATCATGCACGCCAAATTTTGCACCGTTCTGAGCTATTATTTTGACCCCTTTTATTAAGCCCAACCCTAGTGAAACCATACGACAAAGTTTCACTTTTAAGCAGTTTCTCAGAATTGAAATTTGCTCATTGATTTGGATGTCCATTTGATAGACAAGTTTGCACATGAACTTTCACAACATTGCGAAATACTTTCACTCGCTTTAAGCTCAATCTTGGCAAAACAACACAAGGGAGTTTCACTTTTGACCATTTCTCAGAATTAAAATTTGATCGTAGATTTATCTGTGCATTTGGTAGATAAGAGTGCATGCCAACTTTCATGATGTTCGGAGCTATTTTGGTCGTTATTCAAGGCTGTTCAAGCAAAGGTCTAAGAGATCATATTTTTCCGACTTTCTCATAATTGAAATTTGAAAGAGAACTTAGATACCCATTTGAGAGATAACCATGCATACAAACTCTGAGGGGATTTCGAGCTACTTTGGACCTTAGTCAAACTTGGTCAAACCAAAGCCTAAAAGCTTGCACTTTTTTCCAATTTCTTAGAAATCAAATGTAAAAGTATATTTAGATACCCATTTAAGAGATAAGCGTGCACACATATTTTTTCGAGATTTCAAGTTATTTCAGCCCTTAGTTAAGGTTGGTCAAACGAAGTTCTAAGAAATGCACTTTTCTTGAATTTTCTGAAATTGAAATTTGAAACTGTATTTAGGTATCCATTTGGTATATAAAGCATACATGTATATTTTTTGGTGATTACGAGCCATTTTGGACATCGGTCAAACAAAATACCTCTAAACATCATGAAAGTCAGGAGTTGGTTTGACCAACTTTCGTAAGGTGAAACTTCGTTGTGCGGTTTTGCTAAGGTTGGGCTTAAAGGGGGTGAAAATATTTTGGAATCTCTCAAAAGTTTGCATGCACACTTGTTCATCAAATGTGCATCCAAATTTATGATCAAATTTAAATTCTAAGAAACTGTTCAAAAGTGAAACTCCGCCGTGTTGTTTCGACAGGGTTGGGCTTAAAGGGGGTCAAAATAGCTCAGAACATTGTAAAAGTTTTCGTGCATGCTTGTCTATCCAATATGCATCAAAACCTATGATCAAGTTTCAATTCTGAGAATTTGGTCAATGTTGATTAAGGGCAAAAATAGCTCCAAATCTCATAAAAATAGGTTTCAATGCCTATATTTGAAATGGGTATCTAAATCTACTTTAAAATTTGAATTTTGAGAAATTGAAAATAATGCAACGTTTTAGGTCTTGGTTTGACGAAGTTTTACCAATGTCCAAAATGGCTCGCAATCCCCCAAAAATATACATGTATGCCTTATCTACCAAATAGATACCTAAATACAGTTTCAAATTTCATTTTCAAGAAAGTAAAGAAAAGTGCATTTCTTAGAACTTTGTTTGACCAACCTTAACTAAGGGCTGAATTAACCCGAAATCTCACAAAAATATGTGTGCACGCTCATCTCTTAAATGGGTATCTAAATATAATTTTACATTTTATTTCCAAGAAATTGGAAAAATTGCAAGCTTTTAGGCCTTGGTTTGACCAAGTTTAACTAAGGTCCAAAATAACTCAAAATTCCCTCAAAAGTCAAACGTGAAACTCTGTTGTGCGGTTTTGCTAAGGTTGGGATTAAAGGGGGTGAAAATATTTTGGAATGTCTCAAAAATTTGCATGCATGCTTGTTCATCAAATGGGCATCCAAATTTATGATCAAATTTAAATTCTACAAAACTGTTCAAAAATGAAAATTTCGACAGGGTTGGGCTTAAAGGGGGTCAAAATAGCTCAGAACATCGTGAAAGTTGGCGTGCATGCTTGTCTATCCAATATGTATCCAAACCTATGATCAAGTTTCAATTCTGAGAATTTGCTCAAAGCTGAGACTCCATCATGCAGTTTTGTTAGGGTTTGGCTTAAAGATGCCGAAAATAGCTCTCAACATCATGAAATTTGGCATGCACTCTTATCTTCCAAATCCGCACTTAAATCTATGATTAAATTTTAATTCCAAGAAATTGGTTAAAAGTGAAACTCTGTTGTGCGGTTTCACCAAGGTTGGGGTTAAAGCGGGTGAAAATAGCTCGGAGTGTCATGAAAGTCGGAGTGCGCATGCTTCTCTATCAAATGGGCACCCAAATCTATGATCAAATTTCAATTCCAAGAAATTGGTCATAAGTGAAACTCCGTCATGCATTTTCGCTAGAGTTGGGCTCAAAGGGGTCCAAATAGCTTGGAACATTGCAAAAGTTGGCGTGCACGTTTTTATATCAAACGCGCATCCAAATCTATGATCAAATTTCAACTCCGAGAATTTGGTCAAAAGTGAAACTCCATCATTCGATTTCGCTAAGGTTTGGCTTAAAGGAGGGAAAATAGCTCTGAACATCACGAAATTTTTCATGCACTCTTATCTACCTAGAAATCTCGCAAAAATATGTGTGCACGCATATCTACCAAATGGGCATATTGACGCTTTCGCTAAGGTTGCACTTAAAGAGAGTGAAAATAGCTCAAAACCTTACAAAAGTTGGCGTGTATGCTTCTTTATTGAAATGGGTACCTAAATCCACTTTCAAATTTCAATTATGAAAAAATCAACAAAAGTGCATATTTTCAACCATGGTTTGACCATCCTTGATTAAGGTCAAAATAGCTCCCAATATCATAAAAATAGGTGTCAATTCCTTCAAGGCTGGTCAAGATTGACAAAATTCTCAAAATTGCTTGGAACATTGCAAAAGTTGGAGTGCATGATTGTTTATCTAATGGGCATACAAATCTATGATCAAATTTCAATTCTTATAAGTTGGTCAAAAGGGAAACTCCATCATGCGTTTTTGTTAGCGTTTGGCTTAAAGGAGTCGAAAATAACTCTGAACATCATGAAAGTTGGTGTGCACTTTTATATTCCAAATGCACACCTATTTTTATGAGATTTGGAGCTATTTTGGCCCTCATTCAAGGATGGTCAAACAAAAGTTGAAAAGATGCACTTTTGTTGACTTTTTTAGAAGTGAAATTTCAAAGTGGATTTAGGTAACCATTTCAATAAACAAGCGTACACGCTAACTTTGGCGGCGTTTCGAGCTATTTCACTCCCTTTAAGTGCAACCTTAGTGAAAGTGCATGATAAAGTTTCTGTTAGGATGGTCAAACAAAAGTTGAAAAGATGCACTTTTGTTGACTTTTTCAGAAGTGAAATTTCAAAGTGGATTTAGGTACCCATTTCAATAAACAAGCGTATACGCTAACTTTCGCGATGTTTCAAGCTATTTCACTCCCTTTAAGTGAAACCTTAGCGAAAGCGCACGAAAAAGTCCAAGCTTTTAGGCCTTAGTTTAACCAAGTTTTACTAAGGTCCAAAATAGTTCGAAATCCGCTCATAGTTTGTACACATGGTTATCTCTCAAATGGGTATCTAAATTCTCTTTCAAATTTCAATTATGAGAAAGTCGGAAAAATATGATCTCCTAGACCTTTGCTTAACCAGCCTTGAATAACGACCAGAATAGCTCTGAACATCATGAAAGTTGGCATGCACTCTTATCTACCAAATGCGCAGATAAATCTATGTTGAAATTTTAATTCTGAGAAATTGGTTAAAAGTGAAACTCCCTTGTGTTGTTTTACCAAGGTTAGGCTTAAAGTGGGTGAAAATATTTCACAACGTCGTGAAATTCATGTGAAAGCTTCTCTATCAAATGGACATCCAAATCTATGAGCAAATTTCAATTCTAAGAAACTACTCAAAAGTGGAACTCTGTTGTGCAGTTTCACTATGGTTGGGCTTAAAAGGGGTCAAAATAATAGCTCAGAACGTTGCAAAATTTCACGTGCGAGATTTTTTATCCAATGGGCATCCAAATCTATGATCAAGTTTCCATTCTAAGAAGTACGTCAAAAGTGAAACTCCATCGTACATTTTTATTAGGGTTTGGCTTAAAGGAGTGGAAAATAACTCTGAACATCGTGAAAGTTGGCGTGCACACTTATCATCCAAATGCGCATCAAAAGATATGATCAAATTTTAATTCCGAGAAATATGTAAAAACTAAAACTCCGTCATGCGATTTCGCAAAGGTTGGGGTTAAAGGGGGTGAAAATAGCTCTGAACGTCACGAAAGTTGGAGTGCGCGCTTGTCTATCAAATGGGCGCCCAAATCTATGATCAAATTTCAATTGCGAGAAAATTGTCAAAAGTGAAACTTCGTCGTGCATTTTTTCTAGAGTTCGGCTTAAAGTGGGTCCAAATAGCTTGAAACATTTCAAAATTTGGCGTGCATGCTTGTATATCAAACAGGCATCCAATTCTATGATCAAATTTCAATTTTAGGAATTTGGTCAAAAGTGAAACTCCATCATGCGGTTTCGCTAAGGTTTGGCTTAAAGGAGGGAAAAAGAGCTTTGAACATCACTAAATTTGGCATGCACTCTTATCTACCAAATGGGCATCTAAATCTATGATCATATTTTAATTCTAAGAAATTGGTCAAAAGAGAAACTTTATCGTGCGCTTTCGCTAAGGTTGCACTTAAAGGGAGTTAAATAGCTTGAAACGTCGCGAAAGTTAGCGTGTACGCTTGTTTATTGAAATGGGTACCTAAATCCACTTTGAAATTTCACTTCTGAAAAAGTCAACAAAAGTGCATCTTTTCAAATTTTGTTTGACCATCCTTGAATGAGGGCCAAAATAGCTCCAAATCTCATAAAAATAGGTGTGCATTTGGAAGATAAAAGTGCACGCCAACTTTCATGATGTTCAGAGTTATTTTCGACTCCTTTAAGCCAAACCCTAACAAAAATGCACGATGGACTTTCGCTTTTGACCAAATTCTAAGAATTGAAATTTGATCATAGATTTGGATGCCCATTAGATAAACAAGCATTCAATCCAACTTTCACAACGTTCCAAGCAGTTTTGACCACCTTTAAGCCCAAACCTAGCAAAAACGCATGACGAAGTTTCACTTTTGAGCAATTTCTTATAATTGAAATTGGATCATAGATTTGAATTCCCATTTGATAGAAAAGCGTGCACGTGAAATTTCGAGACGTTCCAAAATATTTCACCCCCTTTAATCCCAACCTCAGCAAAACCATACAACAGAGTTTCACTTTTGACTAATTTCTCAGAATTAAAATTTGATCGTAGATTTATCTTAGCATTTGGTAGATAACAGTGCACACCAACTTTCATGATGTTCAAAGTTATTTTGTCGTTATTCAAAGTTGGCCAAGCAAAGGTCTGAGAGATGTTATTTTTTCGACTTTCTTGTAATTGAAATTTGAAAGAGAATTTAGGTACCCATTTGAGAAATGAGCATGCATACGCACTTTTAGGGGATTTCAAGCTATTTTGGACCTTGGTCAAACTTGGTCAAACCAAGGCCTAAAAGGTTGCACTTTTTTCCAATTTCTTAGAAATCAAATTTAAAAGTAGATTTAGATACCCATTTAAGAGGCACACATATTTGTGCGAATTTAGAGTTATTTTGGCACTTAGTTAAGGTTGGTCAAACCAAGTTCTAAGAAATGCACTTTTCTTGACTTTCTCGAAATTGAAATTTGAAACTGTATTTAGGTACCCATTTGAGAGCTAATCCCTACATATAGATTTTTTTGAGATTGCAAGCCATTTTGGACCTCGGTCAAACTTTGTCAAACCAAGGGCTAAAACGTTGCATTTTTTCCATTTTCTGAAAATTCAAATTTTGTAGTAGATTTAGATACCCATTTCAAACATAAGCATGGACACCTATTTTTATGAGCTATTTTGGCCCTCATTCAAGGATGGTCAAACAAAAGTTGAAAAGATGCACTTTTTTTGACTTTTTCAGAAGTGAAATTTGAAAGTGGATTTAGGTACCCATTTCAATAAACAAGTGTACACGCTAACTTTCACGACGTTCTGAGCTATTTCACTCCCTTCGAGTGCAACCTTAGAGAAAGCGCATGATAAAGTTTCTCTTTTGACCAATTTCTTAGAATTGATATATGATCATAGATTTAGATGCCCATTTGGTCAAACAAATCGAGTTATTTTGGCACTTAGTTAAGGTTGGTCAAACAAAGTTCTAAGAAATGCACTTTTCTTGACTTTCTCAAAATTGAAATTTGAAACTATATTTAGGTATCCATTTGGTGGATAAAGCATACATGTATATTTTTTCGGTATTGCGAGCCATTTTGGACATCAGTCAAACTTCATTAAACCAAGGCCTAAAACGTTGCATTATTTCCAATTTATCAAAATACAAATTTTAAAGTAGATTTAGATACCCATTTCAAATATAGGCATTGACACCTATTTTTATGAGAGTTGGAGCTATTTTCGCCCTTAATCAAGGATGGTCAAACCAAGGTTAAAAAAATGCACTTTTGTCAACTTTTTCAGAATTGAAATTTGAAAGTGGATTTAGGTACCCATTTCAATAAACAAGCGTACTCGCCAACTTTCATAACGTTCCGAGATTTCTAGTTAGATAAGAGTGCATGAAAATTTTTGTGATGTTCAGAGTTATTTTCCCTTCCTTTAAGCCAAACCTTAGCGAAATCGAAGGATGGAGTTTCACTTTTGACCAAATTTTGAGAGTTGAAATTTGATTATAGATTTAGATGCCTGTTTGATATAAAAATGTGCACCCCAACTTTTGCAATGTTCTGAGCTATTTGGACCCGTTGGAGCCCAACTCTTGCAAAAATTCACGATGGAGTTTCACTTCTGACCAATTTCTTGGAATTGAAATTTGATCATAGATTTGAATGCTCATTTGCTAGAGAAGAGTGCACTTCGAGATATTTTCACCCCCTTTAACCCCAACCTTGGTGAAACCACACCACGGAGTTTCACTTTTAACCAATTTCTTGGAATTAAAATTTAATCATAGATTTAAATGCACATTTCAAAGATAATAGTGCATGCCAACTTTCACGATGTCAAGTAAAGGTCCTAGAGATGTTATTTTTTCAGCTTTCTTGTAATTGAAATTTGAAATAGAATTTAGGTACCCATTTGAGATATAACCATGCATATAAACTTTCAAGGGATTTCGAGCTATTTTGGACCTTGGGCAAACTTGGTGAAACCAAGGCCTAAAAGGTTACATTTGTTTCCAATTTCTTAGAGCCATTTTCCCCTCCTTTTAAGCCAAACCTTAGCGAAATCGAATAATGGAGTTTATCTTTTGACCAAATTATTAGAGTTGAAATTTGATCATAGATTTTGGATTCCCGTTTGATATAAAAACGTGCACGCCAACTTTTTCAATGGTCCAAGCTATTTGGAGCCCTTCGAGCCCAACTCTAGTGAAAATGCACAACGAGTTTCACTTCTGACCAATTTCTTAGAATTGAAATTTGATCATAGATTTGGATGCCTGTTTGATAGATAATCATGCACTCCAACTTTTGCGACGTTTTGAGCTATTTTCACCCCCTTTAACCCCAATCTTAATGAAACTGCATGACGGAGTTTCACTCTTGACCAATTTCTTGGAATTAAAATTTGATCATAGATTTAGATGTGCATTTGGAAGATAAGAGTGCATGGAAACTTTCATGATGCTCAGAGTTATTTTCAACTCCTTTAAGCCAAACCCAAACAAAACCGCACGAAGGAGTTTCACTTTTGAAAGTAGATTTAGATACCAAGTTATTTCGACACTTAGTTAAGGTTGATCAAACCAAGTTCTAAGAAATGCACTTTTCTTGACTTTCTCGAAATTGAAATTTGAAATTGTATTTAGGTACCCATTTGAGAGGTAATCCCTACATGTATATTTTTTTGGGATCGTGAGCTATTTTGGACCTCGGTCAAACTTCATCAAACCAAAGCCTAAAACGATGCATTTTTTCCATTTTCTTAAAATTCAAATTTTAAAGTAGATTTAGATACCCATCTCAAAGATAGGCATGGACACCTATTTTTATGAGATTTGGAGCTATTTTGGCCCTCATTGAAGGATGGTCAAACAAAAATTGAAAAGATGCACTTTTGTTGACTTTTTCAGAAGTGAAATTTGAAAGTGGATTTACGTACCCATTTCAATAAATAAGCGTACACGCTAACTTTCACGACGTTCTGAGCTATTTCATTCCCTTTAAGTGCAACCTTAGCGAAAGTGCACGATAAAGTTTCTCTTTTGACCAATTTCTTAGAATTGAAATATGACCATATATTTACATGCCCCTTTTGTAAATAAGAGTGCATGCCAAATTTAGTGATGTTCAGAGCTCTTTTTCCCTCCTTTAAGTGAAACCGAATAACAGAGTTTCACTTTTTCCCATTTGATATACAAGTGTGCATGCCAAATTTTGCAATGTTTCGAGCTATTTGGACCTGCTTTAAGCTGAACTCTAGCGAAAATGCACGACGAAGTTTCACTTTTGAAAATTTTCTCGCAATTGAAATTTGATCATAGATTTGGATTCCCATTTGATAGACAAGCGTGCACTCCAACTTTCGTGTCGTTTCAAGCTATTTCACCCCCTTTAACCCCAACCTTTGTGAAACGCCACGACGAAGTTTCACTTTGTACAAATTTCTATGAATTAAAATTTGATCATATCTTTCGATGCGCATTTGGATGATAAGTGTGCACGCCAACTCTCATGATGTTCAAAGTTATTTTCAGCTCCTTTTTAGCCAAACCCTAACAAAATTGTACAATGGAGTTTCACTTTTGACGTACTTCTTAGAATGGAAACTTGATCATAGATTTGGATGCCCATTGGATAAACAATCATGCACGCCAAATTTTGCAACATTTTGAGCTATTATTTTGACCATTTTAAGCCCAACCGTAGTGAAACCGCATGAAAAAGTTTGAATTTTGAGCAGTTTCTCAGAATTGAAATTTGCTCATAGATTTGGATGTCGATTTGATAGACAAGCTTGCACATGAACTTTCATGACGTTGCAAAATTGTTTCACCCGCTTTAAGCTCAACCTTACCAAAACAACACAAGGGAGTTTCAGTTTTGACCAATTTCTCAGAATTAAAATTTGATCGTAGATTTATCTGTGCATTTGGTAGATAAGAGTTCTTGCCAACTTTCATGATGTTCGGAGCTATTTTGGTCGTTATTCAAGGCTGGTCAAGCAAAGGTCTAAGAGATAATATTTTTTCAACTTTCTCATATTTGAAATTTGAAAGAGAATTTAGACATCCATTTGATAGATAACCCATGCATACAAACTTTGAGGGGATTTCGAGCTATTTTGGACATTAGTCAAACTTGGTCAAACCAAGGCCTAAAAGCTTGCACTTTTTTCCAATTTCTTAGAAATCAAATGTAAAAATTTAGATACCCATTTGAGAGATAAGCGTGCACACATATTGTTGTGAGATTTTGGGTTATTTCAGACCTTAGTTAAGGTCGGTCAAACGAAGTTCTAAGAAATGCACTTTTCTTGACTTTCTCGAAATTGAAATTTGAAACTGTATTTAGGTATCCATTTGGTAGATAAAGCATAGATGTATATTTTTTGGGGATTGCGAGACATTTTGGACATCGGTCAAACTTCATCAAATAAAGGCCTAAAACGTTGCATTATTTCCAATTTCTCAAAATTCAAATTTTAAAGTAGATCTAGATACCCATTTCAAATATAGGCTTTGACACCTATTTTTATGAGATTTGGAGCTATTTTGGCCCTTAATCCAGGATGATTAAACTAAGGTTGAAAATATGCACTTTTTCCGACTTTTTCAAAATTGAAATTTGAAAGTGGATTTAGGTACCCATTTCAATAAACAAGCATACATGCAAACTTTCGTAACGTTCTGAGCTATTTTCACTCCCTTTAAGTGCAACCTTATTGAAAGCACTGATATTCCCATTTGGTAGATAAGAATGCACACATATTTTTGCGAGATTTCTAGTTAGATAAGACTGCATGAAAATTTTCGTGATGTTCAAAGCTATTTTCCCCTCCTTCAAGCCAAACCTTAGCAAAATCGAATGATGGAGTTTCACTTTTGACCAAATTCTCAGATTAGAAATTTGATCATAGATTTGGATGCCCGTTTGATATAAAAATGTGCATGCCAAGTTTTGCAATGTTCCGAGCTATTTGGATCCCTTTGAGCCCAACTCCAGCGAAAATGCACGACAAAGTTTCACTTCTGACCAATTTCTCGGAATTGAAATTTGATCATAGATTTGGATGCCCATTTGATAGAGAAGCGTGCACTCCAACTTTCATGACACTATGAGCTATTTTCACCCACTTTAACCCCAACCTTGGTGAAACCGCACAACGAAGTTTCACTTTTAACCAATTTCTTGGAATTAAAATTTAATCATAGATTTAAATGCACATTTGGAAGATAAGGGTGCATGCCAACTTTCACGATGTTGAGAGCTATTTTCGGCATCTTTGAGAGATAAGCGTGCACACATATTTTTGTGAGATTTTGGGTTATTTCAGCCCTTAGTTAAGGTTGGTCAAACGAAGTTCTAAGAAATGCACTTTTCTTGACTTTCTCGAAATTGAAATTTGAAATTGTATTTAGGTATCCATTAGGTAGATAAAGAATACATGTATATTTTTTGGGGATTGCGAGCCATTTTGGACATCGATCAAACCAAGGCCTAAAACGTTGCATTATTTCCAATTTCTCAAAATTCAAATTTTAAAGTAGATTTAGATACCCATTTCAAATGTAGGCATTGACACCTATTTTTATGAGATTTGGAGCTATTTTCACCCTTAATCAAGGATGGTCAAACCAAGGTTGAAAACATGCACTTTTGTCGACTTTTTCAGAATTGAAATTCTAAAGTGGATTTAGGTACCCAT
This sequence comes from Pseudotsuga menziesii, assembly GCA_001517045.1. NCBI lineage: Eukaryota > Viridiplantae > Streptophyta > Pinopsida > Pinales > Pinaceae > Pseudotsuga > Pseudotsuga menziesii. The sequence goes on along the minus strand of LPNX011001810.1, from coordinate 778,353 downwards.
TTTAATAAATAAGCGTACACGCAAACTTTTGTAACGTTCCGAGCTATTTTCACTCCCTTTAAGTGCAACCTTAGCGAAAGTGCTGATATTCCCATTTGGTAGATAAGCATGCACACATATTTTTGTGAAATTTCTAGTTAGATAAGAGTGCATGAAAAATTTCGTGATGTTCAGAGCTATTTTCCCCTCCATTAAGTGAAATCGAATGATGGAGTTTCACTTTTGACCAAATTCTCGGAGTTGAAATTTGATCATAGAGTTGGATGCCCTATTTGTTATAAAAACGTGCACGCTAACTTTTTCAATGTTCCGAGCTATTTGGACCCCTTTGAGCCCAACTCTAGCAAAAATGCACAATGGAGTTTAACTTTTGACCAATTTCTTGGAATTGAAATTTGATCATAGATTTGGATGCCAATTTGATAGAGAAGCATGCACTCCAGCTTTCGCGACCCTCTGAGCTATTTTCACCCCCTTTAAAACCAACGTTGGTGAAACTGCACAATGGAGTTTCACTTTTTACCAATTTCTTGGAATGAAAATTTAAGCATAGATTTAAATGCACATTTGGAATGTAAGAGTGCATGCCAACTTTCATGATGTTCAGAGTTATTTTTGACTCCGTTAAGCCAAACCCTAATAAAACTGCACGATGGAGTTTGCTTTTGACCAACTTCTAAGAATTGAAACTTGATCATATATTTGTATGCCTATTAGATAAACAAGCATGCACGCCAACTTTCGCAACATTCCAAGCAATTTTGGACCTCAGTCAAACTTCGTCAAACCAAGGCCTAAAACGTTGCATTTTTCCAGTTTTTGAAAATTCAAATTTAAAGTATATTTAGATACCCATTTCAAAAATAGGTGTCCATGCCTATCTTTGAAATGGGTATCTAAATATACTTTAAATTTGAATTTTCAAAAATGGAAAAAATGCAACGTTTTAGGCCTTGGTTTGACGAAGTTTGACCGAGGTCCAAAATGGTTCGCAATCCAAAAAAAATCTACATGTAGGGATTATCTCTCAAATGGGTACCTAAATACAGTTTCAAATTTCAATGTCGAGAAAGTCAAGAAAAGTGCATTTCTTAGAACTTGGTTTGACCAACCTTACCTAAGTGCCGAAATAACTCGAAATTCGCAAAAATATGTGTGCCTCTTAAATGTGTATCTAAATCTACTTTTAAATTTAATTTCTAAGAAATTGGAAAAAAGTTCAACCTTTTAGGCCTTGGTTTGACCATGTTTGACCAAGGTCCAAAATAGCTCAAAATCCCCTGAAAGTGTGTATGCATGGTTATCTCTCAAATGGGTACCTAAATTCTCTTTCAAATTTCAATTACAAGAAAGTCAGAAAAATAGCATCTCTTAGACCTTTGCTTCACCAACCTTGAATAACGACCAAAGTAACTTCGAACATTGTGAAAGTTGGTGTGCACTGTTATCTACCAAATGCTAAGATAAATCTACAATCAAATTTTAATTCTAAGAAATTAGTCAAAAGTGAAACTTTGTTGTATGGTTCTGCTAAGGTTGGGATTAAAGGGGGTGAAATATTTTGGAACGTCTATAAATTTCACGTGCACGCTTGTCTATCAAATGGGCATTCATATCTATGATGAAATTTCAATTATAAGAAACTACTCAAAAGTGAAACTTCGTCATGCGTTTTCGCTAGTGTCGGGCTTAAAGGTGGTCAAAATAGCTTGGAACATTGCGAAAGTTGAAGTGCATGCTTGTTTATCTAATGGGCATCCAAATCTATGATCAAGTTTCAATTCTTAGAAGTAGGTCAAAAGTGAAGATCCATTGTGCAGTTTTATTAGGGTTTGCTTAAAGGAGTCGAAAATAACTCTGAACATCATGAAAGTTGACTTGCACTCTTATCTTCCAAATGCACATCTAAATCTATGATCAAATTTTAATTCTGAGAAATTGGTCAAGTGTGAAACTCTGTCATGGGGTTTCGCTAAGATTGGAGTTAAAGGGGGTTGAAAATAGCTCAAAACGTTGAGAAATATGGAGTGCACGGTTAACTACCAAACGGGCATCCAAATCTATGATCAAATTTCAATTCTAAGAAATTGGTCAGAAGTGAAAGTCTGTCATGCATTTTCGCTAGAGTTGGGCTCAAAGGGGTCCAAATAGCTCAGAACATTGAAAAAGTTGGCGTGCATGTTTTTATATCATACGGGCATCCAAATCTATGTTCAAATTTCAACTCTGAGAATTTGGTCTAAAGTGAAACTCCATCATTCGATTTCGCTAAGGTTTGGCTTAAAGGAGAGGAAAATAGCTCTGAACATCACGGAATTTTTCATGCACTCTTATTTAACTAGAAATATCGCAAAAATATGTGTGCACTCTTTCAACCAAATGGGAATATCGATGCTTTCGCTAAGGTTGCACTTAAAGGGAGTGAAAACAGCTCAGAACGTTAAGAAAAGTTGGTGTGTACACTTGTTTATTGAAATGGGTGCCTAAATCCACTTCCAAACTTCAATTCTAAAAAAGTCGACAAAAGTGCACATTTTCAACCTTGGTTTGACCATCCTTGATTAAGGGCGAAAATAGCTCCAAATATCATAAACATAGGTGTCAATTCCTATATTTGAAATGGGTATCTAAATCTACTTAAAATTTTAAATTTTGAGAAATTGGAAATAATGCAACATTTTAGGCCTTGGTTTGACGAAGTTTGACCGATGTCCAAAATGGCTCGCAATCCCCAAAAAATATACATGTATGCTTTATCTACCAGATGGATACCTAAATTCAGTTTCAAATTTCAATTTCGAGAAAGTCAAGAAAAGTGCATTTCTTAGAACTTCATTTGACCAACCTTAACTAAGGGATGAAATAACGTGAAATCTCACAAAAATATGTGTGCTCGCTTATTTGTTAAATGGGTATCTAAATATACTTTTACATTTGACTTCTAAGAAATTGGAAAAAAGTGAAAGGTTTTAGGCCTTGGTTTGACCAACTTTGACTAAGGTCCAAAATAGAGCTCGAAATCCCCTCCAAGTTTGTATGCATGGTTATCTCTCAAATGGGTATCTAAATTCTCTTTCAAATTTAAATTATGAAAAAGTGAGAAAAATATGGTCTCTTAGACCTTTGCTTGACCAGCCTTGATTCACGACCAAAATAGCTCCAAACATCGTGAAAGTTGGCATGCACTCTTATCTACCAAATGTGCAGATAAATCTACGATCAAATTTTAATTCTGAGAAATTGGTCAAAAGTGAAACTCCCTTGTGTTATTTTGCTAAGGTTGGGCTTAAAGCGGGTGAAAATATTTCACAACATCATGAAAGTTCATGTGCAAGCTTGTCTATTAAATGGACATCCAAATCTATGAGCAAATTTGAATTCTGAGAAACTGCTCAAAAGTGAAACTCTGTTGTGCGGTTTCACTACATTTGGGCTTAAAAGGGGCCAAAATAATAGCTCGAGACGTTGCAAAATTTGGCGTGCATGATTGTTTATCCAATGGGCATCCAAATCTATGATCATGTTTCCATTCTAAGAAGTACGTCAAAATTGAAACTCCATCGTACAAATTTGTTAGGGTTTTCAAATGTTCCGATAAATCTACCAAATGTTTCGATAAATCTACGATTAAATTTTAATTTTGAGAAATTAGTCAAACGTGAAAATCTGTTTTGCGGTTTTGATAAGGTTGGGCTTAAAGGGGATGAAAATATTTTGGAATGTCTCAAACGTTTGCATGCACGCTTGTTCATCAAATGGGCATCCAAATTTATGATAAAATTTAAATTCTAAGAAATTGCTCAAAAGTGAAACTCCGTCGTGCGGTTTCGACAAGGTTGGGATTAAAGGGGGTCAAAATAGCTCAGAACGTCATGAAAGTTGGCATGCATGCTTGTCTATCCAATATTCATCCAAACCTATGATCAAGTTTCAATTCTAAGAATTTTGTCAAAGCTGAGACTCCGTCGTGCAGTTTTGTTAGGGTTTGGATTAAAGATGCCGAAAATAGCTCTCAACAACGTGAAAGTTGGCATGCACTCTTATCTTCCAAATATGCATTTAAATCTATGATTAAATTTTAATTCCAAGAAATTGGTTAAAACTAAAACTCCGTTGTGCGGTTTCACCAAGGTTGGGGTTAAAGGGGGTGAAAATAGCTCGGATTGTCGTGAAAGTTTGAGTGCATGTTTCTTTATCAAATGGGCATCCAAATATATGATCAAATTTCAATTCCGAGAAATTGGTCAGAAGTGAAACTTCGTCGTGCATTTTTGCTAGAGTTGGGCTCAAAGGGGTCCAAATAGATCAGAACATTGCAAAATTTGGCATGCATGTTTTTATATCAAACGGGGATCCAAATCTATGATCAAATTTCAACTCTGAGAATTTGGTCAAAAGTGAAACTCCATCATTCAATTTCACTAAGGTTTGGCTTAAAGGAGGGGAAAATAGCTCTGAACATCATGAAATTTTTCATGCACTCTTATCTAACTAGAAATCTCGCAAAAATATGTGTGCACACTTATCTACCAAATGGGCATATCGACGCTTTCAATAAGGTTGCACTTAAAGGGAGTGAAAATAGCTCAGAATGTTATGAAAGTTGGCGTGTACGCTTGTTTATTGAAATGGGTACCTAAATCCACTTTCAAATTTCAATTCTGAAAAAGTCGACAAAAGTGCACATTTTCAACCTTGGTGTGACCATCCTTGATTAAGGGCCAAAATAGCTCCAAATCTCATAAAAATATGTGTCAATGCCTATATTTTAAATGGGTATCTAAATCTACTTTAAAATTTGAATTTTGAGAAATTGGAAATAATGCAACGTTTTAGGCCTTGATTTGACGAAGTTTGACCGATGTCCAAAATGGCTCGCAATCCCCAAAAATATATACATGTATGATTTATCTACCAAATGTATACCTAGATACAGTTTCAAATTTCAATTTCGAGAAAGTCAAGAAAAGTGCATTTCTTAGAACTTCGTTCGACCAACCTTAACTGAGGGCTGAAATAACCTGAAATCTCACAAAAATATGTATGCACGCTTATCTCTTAAATGGGTATTTAAGTATACTTTTACATTTGAGTTCTAAGAAATTGGAAAAAAGTGCAAGATTTTAGGCCTTGTTTTGACCAAGTTTGACTAAGGTCCAAAATAGAGCTCGAAATCCCCTCTGAGTTTGTATGCATGGTTATCTCTCAAATGGGTATCTAAATTCTCTTTCAAATTTCAATTACGAGAAAGTCGGAAAAATATGATCTCTTAGACCTTTGCTTGACCAGCCTTGAATAACGACCAAAATAGCTCTGAACATCATGAAAGTTGGCATGCACTCTTATCTACCAAATGCGCAGATAAATCTATGATCAAATTTTAATTCTGAGAAATTGGTCAAAAGTGAAACTCCCTTGTGTTGTTTTGTTAATGTTGGCCTTAAAGTGGGTGAAAATATTTCACAACGTCGTGAAAGTTCATGTGAAAGCTTGTCTATCAAATGGACATCCAAATGTTATATTTTTAACATTAAGCTAGCATTATTAGGATCTTTAACTAAGAGAATAACAAGCACATCAATCAAAGGAGGGTTACCCACAATTACTTGACATGACTTGTTTACATTATATATCCTCCCGATCGGAACATCGGGGCATGACACGACTCAATTACATTACAGACACATCCCAGAATAAACATCGGGGTACAAGACATAAGATACATAGGTGAATACATTCCAAAGTTACAATTACATCAACACTGCCTCTTAACTAGGAAGGTATTCTTTTGACACAATTTTTGGCACTGGTCTTCTTCTCTGTATCGACTGGATCATCTCATCATCTTCATCTTCAATTTTTCTTCATATTCAAGTCTTCTTTGTCTTCAAGTCTTCTTCATCTTCAAGTCATCATTGTCTTCAAGTCTACTTCATCTTCAAGTCACCGTCATCTTTAAGTCTTCTTCATCAGTGGATCTGCATCATCACAACCACTGGATCATCACTGCTGAATCATCACTATATCATCACTTGATCTAGATCATCATCAATTCTGGATCATCATCACATCTAGATCATCACTTGATCTTGATCATCATCAAGTATGGATCATCGTCATCATCGGTGCTATCTCTCGATTCTTCTCGTCACAGGAAGATATACAGAGCCAGCCCTTTTTCATGCTGGTTGTAGGCCTACCCTTCATGTAGGTCTTCATCAGCACTTATATCTAACCCTAAGTTAGAATGGTTGACCCATCTCTTACATCTAACCTCATCTTGTCAGAAATGCACGCCTAGCACTCACATCTGACCTCACCTTGTCAGAAAGGCCCAGCACTCACATCTGACCATGGGTAAACACATCGCTCCAGAATGGCTCAGCACTTATATCCGACCATGTGCAAACACACTGCATCGAAAGGGATCTACACTTACATCCGACCATGTTAAAAAACACTGCATCGAAAAGGCTCAGCACTTATAGTCGACCATGCTCGAAAGCACCGCATCGAAAAGGCTCAGCACTTACATTCGACCATGCTCGAAAGCACCGCATCGAAAGGGCTCTGCAGTTACATCCATCCATGCTTGAAAGCACTACATCGAAAGGGCTCTCAATCCTAGACTGATGATTCCTGGTAATTAACAAGGTGCCTCCATTCTCCCAAAGAATGGCATTAGCCCTTATATCTGATCAAGTGGGACACATCCCTCAATCACATCAGAATGGCCATGCGCTCACATCTGATCATGTAAGACTACATCCTACAGTCATATCAGAATGACCCTTAGTCCCAGACTGAGTTTTCTTGGTAATTGACCAGGTGCCTCCATTCCAAGAATGGCATTTATCCCTTACATCTGATCATGTAGGGACCAATCCCTGATATAGTGATACTTGATCTCAACATGCTTCGACTTGTCATGGAACACAAGGTTCTCTGACAACTTCACAAAACTCTGGTTGTCGCAATATATATAAGTAGCATCCATATGGAGATCAAATAAATCAGATAGTAGCTTCCTCAGGCATAGTGCCTCACAACTAGCTGAACAAGCTGCAACATACTCTGCTTCAGCTGTACTCGGTGCCACACATGATTACTTCCTGCTGAACCAAGAGATCACACCTGATCCCATACTGAAGCAACATCCTGAAGTGATCTTCCTATCAATGGAACTACCTACCCAATATAAATCAACATAACCCTCTAGGTTAATCTTCTTATTTTCCTTGTACTTGAGCCCATAGTCAACTGTACCCTTTAGGTACCTCAGAATATGCTTTGCAGCAATCAAGTGAACATGTCTCGGATCTGTCAGGAACTGGCTCAAGGTGTACAACAAAGCAAATATCTGGTCTCATGTTCATTAGATACATCAAGGAGCCAATCATCTGACGATATGTTGTAGCATCAACTGCTTCTGATGAAGCATCACTCAATAGCTTAAGGTTTGAAGGCATAGGTGTGGTTATGGCCTTATAGTCCATCATCCCGAATCTCTTTAGAATCTCTACTGCATACTTCCCTTGTCCAAGGAAGATTCCATCTACATTCTGCCACACCTCCATGCCTAAGAAATAGTGCATCATACCCAAGTCCTTCATTTCAAACTCGGCAGCAAGTTTCCTTTTCGTATCAGTAATCAAACCATCCATATATGTTACAAATAGATCATCCACATATAGTAGGAGTATCATCGAATTGCCATCTTCAACCTTGTAGTAAAGGTTGGAATCTGCATTACTCTTAGTAAAGCCCATACTGGATAGGAAACTATCAATTCTACCGTACCATGTCCTGGGTGCCTGTTTCAAATTGTACAGGGATTTCTTCAATCTGCATACATGAGATTCTCTGTCATGTGTCTCAAAACCGAGTGGCTGCTCCACATACGCCTCCTCTTCTACTACACCATTCAAGAAAGCAGTCTTGACATCCATCTAGTGTATCTTCCATTTCATCACTGCAGCCAGAGAAAATACTGATATGATGGAAGTGTATCTGGCTATAGGTACAAAGGTTTCTTCATAATCTATTCTTTCTTTCTGGGAGAAACCACAAGCCATAAATATTTCTTTATATTTCTCTATGCTGCCATCTACAACATGCTTGATCTTGTAGATCCATTTTGAATTTACAATGGACTTCTCTTCTGGTCTTGGGACAACATCCCAAACAACATTCTTCATTATCGATTGATACTATTCGATCATAGCATCCTTCCACTCTTTCTGTTCTGCCGCTTCTTCATAGCTGGAAGGTTCTTTATCAATAATGTCACGTAGTAAGGCTACATAACTAGAACATGATCTAGTTCTTGTTCTTCCTCTGGGTGTTTCTTCTGAAGCTCCATATCTTTCTACACCTTCGATAATTTCACGTACCCAAGCAGGTTTCCTCTTATGAGGATTCTTCTCTAGAGGTGGATCTACAGGTTCTTGAGGTTCTTCTAGTTCTCAATCTTCTTCTTGAATTTCTTCGTTCATGATTGTATCATGAATTATAGGTTCTCTTGTTTCTTCAAGTTCTTCAGTCGGTTTCTTCTTGGATTTGATGTAGGTTGAATCTTCGTCGAATGTTACATCTCTGCTAATGTCAGTATTCTTGAACCCTGGAAAGTATATTCTATAAGCCTTCAAGCTTTCAGAGTATCCCACAAATATATCCTTCTTTCCTGAAGGATCTAATTATGCCCTCTTCTCTTTTGGAATGTGTATGTACACATGACAACCGAATATTCTGAGATGGTTGACTTCTAGTTTCTTTCCGGAGAATACTTCTTCAGGAGTCTTGTTCTTGATTACTCTGTGTGGAGTATGATTCTGTACATACACCGTTGTTCTGGTTGCTTCTGCCCAAAGATGCATAAGAAGATCTTAATCATGAAGCATTGTTCTTGCAGCTTCCATGATAGATCTATTCTTCCTTTCTGCAATCCCATTTTGTTGTATATTATAAGGAGTGTACAACTCCCTCTTAATCCCCGAGTCTTTACATAGCTCTTTGAAGTCATTCAAAGTGAATTATCTGCCATTATCTGATCGAAAGGTCTTGATCTTCTTTTCAGTGTGGTTCTCGATCAAGGCTTTGAATTCCTTGAACTTACTGAATACTTCATCTTTGTTCTTCATAAAGTATATCCATGTCTTTCTATAAAAATCATCAATAAAAGAAACATAGTATGCATACATGCTTAGTGAACTAGATGACATTGGACCGCATACATTGGAGTGGATGATTTCCAAGATTCTTTTGCCTTGCTTTCACTACTTGGAAATGTCTTCTTTGTGTTCTTCCCTTTCGCACATCCTTTGCATACACCTTCATGTTTTATCTGCATTTATGGAAGGCCTTCAATATTTTTGCTTGCAAGTGGTAGTGCTTTGTAATGCACATCTGCAAGCCTTCTATGTCAAAGCTCATTTGGTTTTACTAAGTCATGAACCAAGGCTTGTTCTGGATGTCCCTTCAATTTGTATAAGCCTCCTTCTCGTTCCCCAATCTCTACTGCATCATTAATGGTCTTTCCTTTTGGCCACATGATGACTTAACCATCTATAAATGCAACCCTCATTCCTTTTGCATATATTGCATATATGGAGAGGAGATTCTTCTTTATTCTTGGTACAAACAATACTTCCTTCATTGTCATAGACTTTCGAGAATATATCTTGTATGAGGATTCCCCACTACCTTTTATTGGATACTGGTAGTCATCTCCAAGTTTCACCTTGTGAGGCGATTCATGTTTAGATAATTTCACAAAGGATTCCTTGAATCCTGTCATGTGCTTGGAAGCACCACTGTCTATAAGCCAATCATTGCTGCCAAGTGTGATAGTTCCCATCAGAGTGGAGATCAGAACATATTCTTCATCACTTGAAGAATCATCACTGACTTGTCTGTTTCTCTTTGTGGAAGGTTCATCATCCTCTACAGCATGAGAATGATGTCTTCTCTTGTTTCCCTTGTTCTTGTGAGAGATACTTTTATTCTTAGGACAGTCTCTAGCAAAATTTCCTCTTTCATCGCATGTATAGCAAATGTACTTAGACAAATCTCTAGGCTTTCTAGAGTTATTCCTTTGATGAGAGTACCTACTTCTGTGGTGGCTAGATCTGGATTTCTTGGATTGTACTGTGAGAGCTTGATCTTCACTTCCCATCTTTTATTCTCGAGCTGCTATCTGAGCTTCTTCTTGAGAGCATTCTTCCCATAGTTTACTAAAATTGACTAACTTCTTTTTGGCATAGATCCCTTGAATAAAGGAGTCCCATGACATAGGGAGACCATTCAAGGTGGTCATTACAATCTCTGCATTCTCCACTTCTTCATCTATTGCTTCCAATTGCTCTTTGATTTGGGAGACCCTTGTGAAGTAAGACTGGATGGTCTCTGCATTATGGATCTTCACATTCTTCAACTGGTTTCTCAGAGTCATCTTCTTGTTTATGTTCTTCCCTTCAAACAATTTGGTTAGGGAATCAAACATAGATTTAGGTGTCTTTAGGGAGGACACCTGTGGTATGAGGTGATCCTTGATTGAATCAGCAATGATCCTCTTTTCCATAACCAACTTCTTCTTGTGTAAGGCCTTAGCCTCATCTCCCTATGGAACTGGAACCTCCTCATGGATGTAGGAGTCCAACTCATTTTCTTCCAGGACCCGGGATATCCTATACTTCCAGGCTCGTATTATCAGATCCCTCAAGATTTTCATCAAGCTTTTTATGATGAGACATCTCAACTAAGAACCTCAAATGGAAATACAAAAGATTTAGATCTTACCAGGTCAAGATGTCGGATCTAGATTTGGAGCTAAAATCCTGTAGTGTTGGTTCAGGAGCAGCTTAGGGTTTTGCTTTTCTGGAGTTCTGTCCAACCAAATGCTTTGAATTTGATCCCTAACTTTTATTTTGGGGAGGATATCAATCCATTCCTAGGCTCACTGAAAAATTCCACTTATGTGAAAATCCCTAATTTCCGGCAGCAGTGTCGGGTCCAAAACTGAAAAACCTCAGAATTGGATTCTGCTTCGACAGAAATATGTGCCCTAAGGAGGAGATTTAATCCAACTTTATTTTGCTGAAAATATATGGAGGAAGATCCATAAAGTAGGAATCCCTAGTTCCCGCAGCTGCACAGTGTCTTCTTCTTAGGTTAGCTCTGATACCATGTTAGATTTTTAACATTAAGCTGGCATTATTAGGATCTTTAACTGAGATAATAACAAGCAGAGAAATCAAACACAAGAAACATTGAACATAGTGTTTTTCCTTGCAGAAACCATAAATGGATAAAACCGGCCAACAACTTCCTCAGAGATAGAATCAACACCAAAACTAAAACCCCAAAATAGTAAGATGATCTCCCGATAGTAGCAACCTCTTTCTTCCTAGCCCCATTGTCTTCTTCTTCCTTAGCTATGTGCTAAAACTAATTGTGAGTAAGAGGCTCACTCTCTATTTATACTAATTCCCGATTTGACTAAACCCAACCAGGGATGACTTCATTAGGTGAGTCTAATAACCCTAGTGCCCCGGAACTGCGAGGACTTTAACCCTTAGACAATAGGAGGGTTACCCATAATGACTTCACATGACTTTTTTACATTATAGATCCTTTTGATATAAACATCGGGGCATGACATGACTCAATTACATTACTAACACGTCCCAGAATAAACTTCGGGGTACTAGACATAAGATACATAGGTGAATATATTCCTAAGTTACAATTACATCAACACCAAATCTATGAGAAAATTTCAATTATGAGAAACTACTCAAAAGTGAAACTCTATCATGCGGTTTCACTACGGTTGGGCTTAAAAGGGGTCAAAATAATAGCTCGGGACGTTGCAAAATTTGGCGTGCATGATTTTTTATCCAATGGGCATCCAAATCTATGATCAAGTTTCCATTCTAAGAAGTATGTCAAAAGTGAAAATGCATTGTACATTTTAGTTATGGTTTGGCTTAAAGGAGTTGAAAATAACTCTAAACATCGTGAAAGTTGGCGCACACACTTCTCATCCAAATGCGCATCAAAAGATACGATCAAATTTTAATTTTGAGAAATTTGTAAAAAGTGAAACTCTGTTGTGCGGTTTTGCAAAGGTTGGGGTTAAAGGGGGTGAAAATAGCTCGAAACGTCATGAAAGTTGGAGTGCACTCTTGTCTGTCAAATGGACATCCAAATCTATGATCAAATTTAACTTGCGAGAAAATTGTCAAAAGTGAAACTTTGTCGTGCATTTTCGCTAGAGTTCGGCTTAAAGTGGGTCCAAATAGCTTGAAACATTACAAAATTTGGCGTGCACACTTGTATATCAAACAGGCATCCAAATCTATGATCAAATTTCAATTCTGAGAATTTGGTCAAAAGTGAAACTCCATCATGCGGTTTCGCTAAGGTTTGGCTTAAAGGAGGCAAAAAGAACTCTCAACATCACTAAATTTGGCATGCACTCTTATCCACCAAATTGGAATCTAAATCTATGATCATATTTCAATTCTAAGAAATTGATCAAAAGAGAAACTTTATCGTGTGCTTTCACTAAGGTTGCACTCAAAGGGAGTGAAATAGCTCAGAACGTCGTGAAAGTTACTGTGTAAGCATTTATTGAAATGGGTACCTAAATCCACTTTCAAATTTCACTTCTGAAAAAGTCAACAAAAGTGCATCTTTTCAACTTTTGTTTGACCATCCTTGAATGAGGGCCAAAATAGCTCCAAATCTCATAAAAATAGGTGTCCATGCCTATCTTTGAGATGTGTATCTAAATCTACTTTAAAATTTGAATTTTAAGAAAATGGAAAAAATGCATCGTTTTAGGCTTTGGTTTGATGAAGTTTGACCGAGGTCTAAAATAGCTCACGATCCCAAAAAAATATACATGTAGGGATTACCTCTCAAATGGGTACCTAAATACAATTTCAAATTTCAATTTCGAGAAAGTCAAGAAAAGTGCATTTCTTAGAACTTGGTTTGATCAACCTTAACTAAGTGTCGAAATAACTTGGTATCTAAATCTACTTTTAAATTTCATTTCTAAGAAATTGGAAAAAAGTGCAACCTTTTAGGCCTTGGTTTGACCAAGTTTGACCAAGGTCCAAAATAGCTCGAAATCCCCTAAAAGTGTGTATGCATGGTTATCTCTCAAATGGGTACCTAAATTCTCTTTCAAATTTCAATTACAAGAAAGTCGGAAAAATAGCATCTCTTAGACCTTTGCTTGACCAACCTTGAATAATGACCAAAATAACTTCAAACATCATGAAATTTGGTGTGCACTATTATCTACCAAATGCTAAGATATATCTACGATCAAATTTTAATTCTAAGAAATTAGTCAAAAGTGAAACTCTATTGTATGGTTTTGCTAAGGTTGGGATTAAAGGGGCTGAAATATTTTGGAACGTCTCAAAATTTCACATCCACGGTTGTTTATCAAATGGGCATCCAAATCTATGATCCAATTTCAATTATAAGAAACTGCTCAAAAGTTAAACTTTGTCATGTGTTTTCGCTAGGGTTGGGCTTAAAGGTGGTCAAAATAGCTTGGAATGTTGCGAAAGTTGGTGTGCATGCTTGTTTATCTAATGGGCATCCAAATCTATGATCAAGTTTCAATTCTTAGAAGTTGGTCAAAATCAAAACTCCATCGTGTCGGTTTTTTACGATTTGGCTTAAAGGAGTTGAAAATAACTCTGAACATCATAAAAGTTGGCGTACACTCTTATCTTCCAAATGCACATCAAATTTTAATTCCGAGAAAATTGTCAAGAGTGAAACTCCGTCATGCGGTTTCGCTAAGATTGGGGTTAAACGGGATAAAAATAGCTCAAAACGCTACAAAAGCTGGAGTGCACAGTTATTTATCAAACGGGCATCCAAATCTATGATCAAATTTCAATTCTGAGAAATTGGTCAGAAGTGAAACTCCATTATGCATTTTCACTAGACTTGGGCTCGAAGGGGTCCAAATAGCTCGAACCATTGCAAAAGTTGGCGTGCACATTTTTATATCAAACGAGCATCCAAATCTATGATCAAATTTCAACTCCAAGAATTTGGTAAAAAGTGAAACTCCATCATTTGATTTCGCTAAGGCTTAAAGGAGGGGAAAATGGCTCTGAGAAATTGGAAACAAATGCAACCTTTTAGGCCTTGGTTTCACCAAGTTTGCCTAAGGTCCAAAATAGCTCGAAATCCCCTGAAAGTTTGTATGCATGGTTATCTCTCAAATGGGTACCTAAATTCTCTTTCAAATTTCAATTTCAAGAAAGAAAAACAAATAACATCTCTTAGACCTTTACTTGACCAATGTTGAATAACGACCAAATTAGCTCTGAACATCATGAAAGTTAGCATGCACTCTTATGTACCAAATGCACTGATAAATCTACAATTAAATTTTAATTTTGAGAAATTAGTCAAACGTGAAACTCTATTGTGCGGTTTTGATAAGGTTGGGATTAAAGGGGGTGAAAATATTTTGGAATGTCTCAAAAGTTTACATGCATGCTTGGTCATCAAATGGGCATCCAGATTTATGATCAAAGTTAAATTCTAAGAATCTAACCAAAAGCGAAACTCCATCGTGCGGTTTTGATAGGGTTTGGCTTAAAGATGCCGAAAATAGCTCTTGACATCATGAAAGTTGGCATGCACTCTTATCTTCCAAATGCGCATTTAAATCTATGATTAAATTTTAATTCCAAGAAATTGGTTAAAAGTGAAACACCGTTGTGCGGTTTCGCCAAGGTTAGGGTTAAAGGGGGTGAAATTAGCTCGGAGTGTCACGAAATTTGGAGTGCATGCTTCTCTATCAAATGGGCATCCAAATCTATGATCAAATTTCAATTCCGAGAAATTGGTTAGAAGTGAAACTCCGTCGTGCATTTTCGCTAGAGTTGGGCTCAAAGGGGTCCAAATAGCTCGGACCATTGCAAAAGTTGGCGTGCACATTTTTATATCAAACAGGCGTCCATCTCTATGATCAAATTTCAACTCCAAGAATTTGGTCAAAAGTGAAACTCCATCATTCAATTTTGCTAAGGTTTGGCTTAAAGAAGGGGAAAATAGCTCTGAACATCACGAAATGTTTCATGCACTCTTATCTAACTAGAAATCTCGCAAAAATATTTGTGCATGCTTATCTACCAAATGGGCATATCGGTGCTTTCGCTAATATTGCACTTAAAGGGAGTGAAAATAGCTCAAAACGTTACGAAAGTTGGCGTGTACGCTTGTTTATTGAGATGGGTACCTAAATCCAGTTTCAAATTTCAATTTTGAAAAAGTCGACAAAAGTGCATATTTTCAACGATGGTTTGACCGTCCTTGATTAATGCCCAAAATAGCTCCAAATCTCTTAAAAATAGGTGTCAATGCCTATATTTGAAATGGGTATCTAACTCTACTTTAAAATTTGAATTTTGAGAAATTGGAAATAATTCAACGTTTTAGGCCTTGGTTTGACTAAGTTTGACCGATGTCCAAAATGGCTCGTAGTCCCCCAAAAATATACATGTATGCTTTATCTACCAAATGGATACCTAAATACAGTTTCAAAATTCAATTTCGAGAAAGTCAAGAAAAGTGCATTTCTTAGATCTTCGTTTGACCAACCTTAACTAGGGGCTGAAATAACCTGAAATCTCACAAAAATATGTGTGCATGCTTATCTCTTAAATGGGTATCTAAATATACTTTTACATTTGACTTCTAAGAAATTGGAAAAAAGTGCAAGTTTTTAGGCCTTGGTTTGACCAAGTTTGACTAAGGTCCAAAATAACTCGAAATCCCCTCAAAGTTTGTAGGCATGGTTATCTCTCAAATGGGTATCTAAATTCTCCTTCAAATTTCAATTATGAGAAAGTCAGAAAAATATGGTCTCTTAGACCATTGCTTGACCAGCCTTGAATAACGACCAAAATAGCTCCAAACATCGTGAAAGTTGGCATGCACAATTATCTACCAAATGGGCAATCAAATCTATGATCAAATTTCAATTATAAGAAGCTTCTCAAATGTGAAACTTTGTCATGCGTTTTCGCTAGGGTTGGGCTTAAAGGTGGTCAAAATAGCTTGGAACGTTGCGAAAGTTGGTGTGCATTCTTGTTTAACTAATGGGCATCCAAATCTATGATCAAGTTTCAATTCTTAGAAGTTGGTCAAAAGCGAAACCTTGCAGTTTTGTTAGGGTTTGGCTTAAAGGAGTTGAAAATAACTATGAACATCATGAAAGTTGGTGTGCACTCTTATCATCCAAATGCACATCTAAATCTATGATCAAATTTCAATTCCAAGAAATTTGTCAAGAGTGAAACTTCGTCATGCAATTTCGCTAAGATTGGGGTTAAAGGGAGTGAAAATAGCTCAAAATGTCACGAGATTTGGAGTGCATGGTTATCTATCAAATGGGCATCCAAATCTATGATCAAATTTCAATTCTGAGAAATTGGTCAGAAGTGAAACTTCGTCATGTATTTTCACTAGAGTTGGGCTCAAAGGGGTCCAAATAGCTCAGACCATTGCAAAAGTTGGCGTGCATGTTTTTATATCAAATAGGCATCCAAATATATGATCAAAGTTCAACTCTGAGAATTCGGTCAAAAGTGAAACTCTATCATTCGATTTCACTAAAATTTGACTTAAAGCAGGGGAAAATGGCTCTGAGAAATTGGAAACAAATGCAACCTTTTAGGCCTTGGTTTCACCAAGTTTTCATAAGGTCCAAAATAGCTCAAAATCCCCTAAAAGTTTGCATGCATGGTTATCTCTCAAATGGGTACCTAAATTCTCTTTCAAATTTCAATTTCAAGAAAGCCAAAAAAATAACATCTCTTAGACCTTTACTTGACCAACCTTGAATAACGACCGAAATAGCTCCAAAAATAATGAAAGTTAGCATGCACTCTTGTGTACCAAATGCACTGATAAATCTATGATTAAATTTTAATTTTGAGAAATTAGTCAAACGTGAAACTCCGTTGTGCGGTTTCGATAAGGTTGGGCTTAAACGGGGTGAAAATATTTTGGAATGTCTCAAAAGTTTGAATGCACGCTTGTTCATCAAATGGGTGTCCAAATTTATGATCAAATTTAAATTCTAAGAAACTGCTCCAAAGTGAAACTCCGTCGTGCGGTTTCGACAGGGTTGGGCTTAAAGGGGGTCAAAATAGCTCGGAACGTCACGAAAGTTGGCGTGCATGCTTCTCTATCCAATATGCATCCAAACCTATGATCAATTTTCAATTCTGAGAATTCTGTCAAAGCTAAGACTCCATCATGTAGTTTTGTTAGGGTTTGGATTAAAGATGCTGAAAATAGCTCTCAACATCGTGAAAGTTGGCATGCACTCTTATCTTCCAAATGCGCATTTAAATCTATGACTAAATTTTAATTCCAAGAAATTGGTTAAAAGTGAAAGTCCGTTGTGCAGTTTCACCAAGGTTGTGGTTAAAGGGGGTGAAAATAGCTTGAAGTGTCGTGAAAGTAGGAGTGCACGCTTCTCTATCAAATGGGCATCTAAATCTATGATCAAATTTCAATTTCGAGAAATTGGTTAGAAGTGAAACTCCATCGTGCATTTTCACTAGAGTTGGGCTCAAAGGGGTCCAAATAGCTTGGAACATTGCAAAAGTTGGCGTGCACGTTTTTATATCAAACAGGCATCCAAATCTATGATCAAATTTCAGCTCTGAGAATTTGGTCAAAAGTGAAACTCCATCATTCGATTTCGCTAAGGTTTGGCTTAAAGGAGGGGAAAATAGCTCTGAACATCACGAAATTTTTCATGCACTCTTAGCTAACTAGAAATCTCGCAAAAATATGTGTGCACGCATATCTACCAAATGGGAATATCCACGCTTTCACTAAGGTTGCACTTAAAGGGAGTGAAAATAGCTCGGAACATTACAAAAGTTGGTGTGTACGCTTGTTTATTGAAATGGGTACCTAAATCCACTTTCAAATTTCGATTCTGAAAAAGTCAACGAAAGTGCACATTTTCAACCTTGGTTTGACCATCCTTGATTAAGGGCCAAAATAACTCCAAATCTCATAAAAATAGGTGTCAATGCCTATTTTTGAAATGGGTATCTAAATATACTTAAAAATTTGAATTTTGAGAAATTGGAAATAATGCAATGTTTTAGGCCTTGGTTTGATGAGGTTTGACCAATGTCCAAAATGGCTCGCAATCCCCAAAAAATATACATGTATGCTTTATCTACCAAATGGATACCTAAATACAGTTTCAAATTTTAATTTCGAGAAAGTTAAGAAAAGTGCATTTCTTAAAACTTCATTTGACCAATCTTAACTAGGGGCTGAAATAACCCGAAATCTCACAAAAATATGTGTGCATGCTTATCTCTTAAATGGGTATCTAAATATACTTTTACATTTGAATTCTAGGAAATTGGAAAAAAGTGGAAGCTTTTAGGCCTTGGTTTGGCCAAGTTTGACTAAGGTCCAAAATAGCTCGAAATCCCCTCAGAGTTTGTATGCATGGTTATCTCTCAAATGGGTATCTAAATTCTATTTCAAATTTCAATTATGAGAAAGCCGGAAAAATATGGTCTCTTAGACCATTGCTTGACCAGCCTTGAATAATGACCAAAATAGCTCCGAACATCGTGACAGTTGGCATGCACATTTATCTACCAAATGCACTAATAAATCTACAATCAAATTTTAATTCTGAAAAATTGGTCAAAAGTGAAACTCCCTTGTGTTGTTTTGCTAAGGTTGGCCTTAAAGCGGGTGAAAATATTTCGCAACGTTATGAAAGTTCATGTGCAAGCTTGTCTATTAAATGGACATCCAAATTTATGAGCAAATTTCAATTATGAGAAACTGCTCAAAAGTGAAACTCTGTCGTGCGGTTTCACTATGCTTGGGCGTAAGAGGGGTCAAAATAATAGCTCGGGATGTTGTAAAATTTGGCGTGCATGATTGTTTATCCAATGGCCATCCAAATCTATGATCAGGTTTCCATTCTAAGAAGTATGTAAAAAGTGAAACTCCATTGTACAGTTTTGTTAGGGTTTACCTTAAAGGACCTGAAAATAACACTGAACATCCTGAAATTTGGTGTGCACACTTATCATCCAAATGCGCATCAAAAGATATGATCAAATTTTAATTCAGAGAAATTTGTAAAAAGTGAAACTCCGTTCTGCGGTTTCGCAAAGGTTGGGGTTAAAGGGGGTGAAAATAGCTCGAAACGTCATGAAATTTTGAATGCACGCTTGTCTATCAAATGTGCATCCAAATCTATGATCAAATTTCAATTGTGGGAAAATTGTCAAAAGTGAAACTTTATCGTGCATTTTCGCTAGAGTTCGGCTTAAAGCGAGTCCAAATAGCTCGAAAGATTGCAAAATATTGCGTGCACGCTTCTATATCAAACGGGCATCCAAATCTATGATCAAATTTCAATTCTGGGATGTTGGTCAAAAGTGAAACTCCGTCACGCGGTTTCGCGAAGGTTTGGCTTAAAGGAGGGAAAAAGAGCTCTACACATCACTAAATTTGGCATGCACTCTTATCTACCAAATGGGCATCTAAATCTATGATCATATTTCAATTCTAAGAAATTGGTCAAAAGAGAAACTTTATTATGCCCTTTCACTAAGGTTGCACTTAAAGGGAATTAAATAGCTTGGAACGTCGTGAAAGTTATGCTTGTTTATTGAAATGGGTACCTAAATCCACTTTCAAATTTTCCTTCTAAAAAAGTCAACAAAAGTGCATCTTTTCAAATTTTGTTTGACCATCCTTGAGTGAGGGCCAAAATAGCTCCATATCTCATAAAAACAGGTGTCCATGCCTATCTTTGAAATGGGTATCTAAATCTACTTTAAAATTTGAATTTTCAGAAAATGGAAAAAATGCAACGTTTTAGGCCTTGGTTTGATGAAGTTTGACCGAGGTCCAAAATGGCTCGCAATCCCTAAAATATCTACATTTAGGGATTATCTCTCAAATGGGTACCTAAATACAATTTCAAATTTCAATTTCGAGAAAGTCAAGAAAAGTGCATTTCTTAGAACTTGGTTTGACCAACCTTAACTAAGTGCCAAAATAACTCGAAATTCACAAAAATATGTGTGCCTCTTAAATGGGTATCTAAATCTACTTTTAAATTTGAGTTCTAAGAAATTGGACTTCTAGGCCTTGGTTTGACCAAGTTTGACCAAGGTCCAAAATAGCTCAAAATCCCCTGAAAGTGTGTATCCATGGTTATCTCTCAAATGGGTACCTAAATTCTCTTTCAAATTTCAATTACAAGAAAGTCAGAAAAATAACATCTCTTAGACCTTTGCTTGGCCAACATTGAATAATGACCAAAATAAATTCGAACATCGTGAAAGTTGGTGTGCACTGTTATCTACCAAATGCTAAGATAAATCTACGATCAAATTTTAATTCTGAGAAATTAGTCAAAAGTGAAACTCTGTTGTATGGTTTTGCTGAGGTTGGGATAAAAGGGGGTGAAATATTTTGGAACATCTCAAAATTTCACGTGCATGCTTGTCTATCAAATGTGCATTCAAATCTATGAGCTAATTTCAATTATAAGAAACTGCTCAAAAGTGAAACTTTGTCATGTGTTTTCGCTACGGTTGGGCTTAAAGGTGGTCAAAATAGCTTGGAACGTTGCGAAGGTTGGAGTGCATGCTTATTTATCTAATGGGTATCCAAACCTATGATCAAGCTTCAATTCTTAGAAGTTGGTCAAAAGAGAATTTTCATCGTGCGGTTTTGTTAAGGTTTGGCTTAACCCTAAATCTATGATCAAATTTTAATTTCAAGAAATTGGTCAAGAGTGAAACTGCGTCATTCGGTTTCACTAAGATTGGGGTCAAAGGGGGTGAAAATAGCTCAAAACATCATGAAAGCTGGAGTGCACGGTTATCTATCAAAGGGGCATCCAAATCCATGATCAAATTTCAATTATAAGGCATCGGTCAGAAGTGAAACTCTGTCGTGCATTATTGCTAGAGTTGGGCCGGAAGGTGTCCAAATAGATCAGACAATTGCAAAAGTTGGTGTGCACGTTTTTATATCAAACGGGCATCAAAATATATGATCAAATTTCAACTCCGATAATTTGGCCAAAAGTGAAACTCTATCATTCGATTTCGCTAAGGTTTGGCTTAAAGGATGGGAAAATGGCTCTGAGAAATTGGAAACAAATGCAACCCTTTAGGCATTGGTTTCACCAAGTTTGCCTAAGGTCCAAAATTGCTCGAAATCCCCTGAAAGTTTGTATGCATGGTTATATCTCAAATGGGTACCTAAATTCTCTTTCAAATTTCAATTACAAGAAAGCCAAAAAAATAACATCTCTTAGACCTTTGACCTTTACTTGACCAACCTTGAATAACATCCAAAATAGCTCTGAACATCATGAAAGTTAGCATGCACTCTTGTCTACCAAATGCGCCGATAAATCTACGATTAAATTTTAATTTTGAGAAATTAGTCAAACGTGAAACTCCGTTGTGTTATTTTGCTAAGGTTGGCATTAAAGGGGGTGAAAATATTTTGGAAATGTCTCAAAAGTTTGCATGCATGCTTGTTCATCAAATGGGCATCCAAATTTATGAACAAATGTAAATTCTAAGAAACTGCTCGAAAGTGAAACTCCGTCATGTGGTTTCGACAGGGTTGGGCTTAACGGGGGTCAAAATAGCTCAGAACGTTGTGAAAGTTGGCGTGCATATTTGTCTATCCAATATGAATCCAAACCTATGATCAAGTTTCAATTCTGAGAATTTGGTCAAAGCTGAGACTCCATTGTGTAGTTTTGTTTGAGTTTCGCTTAAAAATGCCGAAAATAGCTCTCAACATTGTGAAAGTTGGCATGCACTCTTATCTTCCAAATGTGCATTTAAATCTATGATTAAATTTAAATCCAAGAAATTCGTTAAAAGTAAAACTCCGTTGTGTGGTTCCACCAAGGTTGGGGTTAAAGTGGGTGAAAATAGCTCGGAGTGATGTGAAAGTTGGAGTGCACACTTCTCTATCAAATGGGCATCCAAATCTATGATCAAATTTCAATTCTGATAAATTGGTCAGAAGTGAAACTCTGTCGTGCATTTTTGCTAGAGTTGGGCTCAAAGGGGTGCAAATAGCTCAGAACGTTACAAAAGTTGGCGTGCACATTTTTATATCAAACGGGCATCCAAATCTATGATCAAATTTAAACTCCGAGAATTTAGTCAAAATTGAAACTCCATCGTTCAAATTCGCTAAGGTTTGGCTTAAAGGAGGGGAAAATGGCTTTGAGAAACTGGAAACAATTGCAATCTTTTAGGCCTTGTTTGGACCAAGTTTGACTAAGGTCCAAAATAGCTCGAAATCTCCTCAGATTTTGTATGCATGGTTATCTCTCAAATGGGTATCTAAATTCTCTTTCAAATTTCAATTATGAGAAAGTCAGAAAAATATGGTCTCTTAGACCATTGCTTGACGAGCCTTGAATAATGACCAAAATAGCTCCAAACATCGTGAAAGTTGGCATGCACAATTATCTACCAAATGGGAAATCAAATCTATGATCAAATTTCAATTATAAGAAACTGCTCAAATGTGAAACTTCGTCATGTGTTTTCGCTAGGGTTGGGATTAAAGGCGGTCAAAATAGCTTGGAACGTTGCGAAAGTTGGCATGCATGCTTGTTTATCTAATGGGCATCCAAATCTATGATCAAGTTTCAATTCTTAGAAGTTGGTCAAAAGCGAAACTCTGTGGTTTTGTTAGGGTTTAGCTTAAAGGAGTTGAAAATAACTATGAACATCATGAAAGTTGGCGTGCACTCTAATCTTCTAAATGCACATCTAAATCTATGATCAAATTTTAATTCCAAGAAATTGGTCAAGAGTGAAACTTCATCATGCAGTTTTGCTAAGATTGGGGTTAAAGGGGGTGAAAATAGCTCAAAACGTAGCGAGAGTTGGAGTGCATGGTTATCTATCGAATGGGCATCAAAATCTATGATCAAATTTCAATTATGAGAAATTGGTAAGAAGTGAAACTTCGTCGTGCTTTTTCGCTAGAGTTGGGCTTGAAGGGGTCCAAATAGCTCAGACCATTGCAAAATTTGGCGTGCATGTTTTTATATGAAATGGGCATCCAAATCTATGATCAAAGTTCAACTCCAAGAATTTGGTCAAAAGTGAAACTCTATCATTCGATTTCACTAAAATTTGACATAAAGGAGGGGAAAATGGCTCTGAGAAATTGGAAACAAATGCAACCTTTTAGGCCTTGGTTTCGAAATCACCTAAAAGTTTGCTCGAAATAGCTCGAAATCGCTTAAAATTTTGCATGCATGGTTATCTCTCAAATGGGTACCTAAATTCTCTTTCAAATTTCAATTTCAAGAAAGCCGAAAAAATAACATCTCTTAGACCTTTACTTGACCAACCTTGAATAACGACCGAAATAGCTCATAACATCATGAAATTTAGCATGCACTCTTATGTACCAAATGCACCAATAAATCTACGATAAAATTTTAATTTTGAGAAATTAGTCAAATGTGAAACTCTGTTGTGCAGTTTTGATAAGGTTGGGCTTAAAGGGGGGGGGGGGATATTTTGGAATGTCTCCAAAGTTTGAATGCACGCTTGTTCATGAAATGGGTATCCAAATTTATGAGCAAATTTAAATTCTAAGAAACTGCTCAAAAGTAAAACTCCGTCGTGCAGTTTCGACAGGGTTGGGCTTAAAGGGGGTCAAAATAGCTTGAAACATCGCAAAAGTTGGCGTGCATGCTTGTCTATCCAATATGCATCCAAGCCTATGATCAAGTTTCAATTCTGAGAATTCGGTCAGAGCTGAGACTCCATCGTGCAGTTTTGTTAGGGTTTGGCTTAAAGATGATGAAAATAGCTCTCAACATCGTGAAAGTTGGCATGCACTCTTATCTTCCAAATGCGCATTTAAATCTATGAATAAACTTTAATTCCAAGAAATTGGTTAAAAGTGAAACTCCGTTGTGCAGTTTGCCAAGGTTGGGGTTAAAGGGGGTGAAAATAGCTCGGAGTGTCATGAAAGTAGGAGTGCACGCTTCTCTATCAAATGGGCATCCAAATCTATGATCAAATTTCAATTCCGAGAAATTGGTCAGAAGTGAAACTTCATCGTGCATTTTAACTAGAGTTGGGCTCAAAGGGGTCCGAATAGCTCGAAACATTGCAAAAGTTGGCGTACCTAAATCCACTTTTAAATTTCAATTCTGAAAAAGTCGACGAAAGTGCACATTTTCAACCTTGGTTTGGCCATCCTTGATTAAGGGCCAAAATAACTCCAAATCTCATAAAAATAGGTGTCAATGCCTATATTTGAAATGGGTATCTAAATCTACTTTAAAATTTGAATTTTGAGAAACTGGAAATAATGCAACGGTTTAGGCCTTGGTTTGATGAAGTTTGACCGATGTCCAAATTGGCTCACAATTCCAAAAAAGTATACATGTATGCTTTATCTACCAAATGGATACCTAAATACAGTTTCAAATTTCAATTTCAAGAAAGTCAAGAAAAGTGCATTTCTTATAACTTCGTTTGACCAACCTTAACTAGGGGCTAAAATAACCCGAAATCTCACAAAAATATGTGTGCATGCTTATCTCTTAAATGGGTATCTAAATATACTTTTACATTTGACTTCTAAGAAATTGGAAAAAAGTGCAAGCTTTTAGGCCTTGGTTTGGACAAGTTTGACTAAGGTCCAAAATAGCTCAAAATCCCCTCAGAGTTTGTATGCATGGTTATCTCTCAAAAGGGTATCTAAATTGTCTTTCAAATTTCAATTATGAGAAAGTCGAAAAAATATGGTCTCTTAGACCATTGCTTAACCAACCTTGAATAATGACCAAAATAGCTCCGAACATTGTGAAAGTTGGCATGCATAATTATCTACCAAATGCGCAGATAAATCTACAATCAAATTTTAATTCTGAAAAATTGGTCAAAAGTGAAACTCCCTTGTGTTGTTTTGCTAAGGTTGGCCTTAAAGTGGGTGAAAATATTTCCCAACGTCGTGAAAGTTCATGTGAAATATTGTCTATTAAATGGACATCCAAATTTATGAGCAAATTTCAATTCTAAGAAACTGCTCAAAAGTGAAACTCTGTCATACGGTTTCACTACGGTTGGGCTTAAGAGGGGTCAAAATAATAGCTCGGGACGTTGCAAAATTCAGCGTGCATGATTGTTTATCCAATGGGCATCCAAATATATGATCAAAATTCCATTCTAAGAAGTATGTCAAGAGTGAAACTCCATCATACAGTTTTGTTAGGGTTTGGCTTAAAGGACGTGAAAATAACTCTGAACATCATCCAAATGTGCATAGAAACATATGATCAAATTTTCATTCTGAGAAATTTGTAAAAAGTGAAACTTTGTTCTGTAGTTTTGCAAAGGTTGGGGTTAAAGGGGGTGAAAATAGCTCGAAACATTGTGAAAGTTTGAGTGCACGCTTGTCTATCAAATGGGCATCCAAATCTATGATCAAATTTCAATTTCGGGAAAATTGTCAAAACTGAAACTTTGTTGTGCATTTTCGCTAGTGTTCGGCTTAAAGTGGGTCCAAATAGCTCCAAAGATTGAAAAATTTTGCGTGCACGCTTGTATATCAATAGGGCATCCAAATCTATGATCAAATTTCAATTCTGGGATTTTGGTCAAAAGTGAAACTCCGGAGTGAAAAAGAGCTCTGCACATCACTAAATTTGGCATGCACTCTTATCTACCAAATGGGCATCTAAATCTATCATCATATTTCAATTCTAAGAAATTGGTCAAAAGAGAAACTTTATCGTTCTCTTTCACGAAGTTTGCACTTAAAGGGAATTAAATAGCTCAGAACGTCACGAAAGTTAGCTTGTATGCTTGTTTATTGAAATGGGTACCTAAATCCACTTTCAAATTTACCTTCTTAAAAAGTCAACAAAAGTGCATCTTTTCAACTTTTGTTTGACCATCCTTGAATGAGGGCCAAAATAGCTCCATATCTCATAAAAATAGGTGTCCATGCCTATCTCTGAAATGGGTATCTAAATCTACTTTAAAATTTGAATTTTCAGAAAATGGAAAAAATCCAACGTTTTAGGCCTTGGTTTGACGAAGTTTGACCGAGGTCCAAAATG
The DNA here is from genome assembly GCA_001517045.1 of Pseudotsuga menziesii. Taxonomy (NCBI): domain Eukaryota; kingdom Viridiplantae; phylum Streptophyta; class Pinopsida; order Pinales; family Pinaceae; genus Pseudotsuga; species Pseudotsuga menziesii. The sequence goes on along the minus strand of LPNX011001810.1, from coordinate 752,162 downwards.
GATCGCAATCCCTAAAAATATATACATTTAGGGATTATATCTCAAATGGGTACCTAGATATAGTTTCAAATTCCAATTTCGAGAAAGTCAAGAAAAGTGCATTTCTTGGAACTATGTTTGACCAACCTTAACTAAGTGCCGAAATAACTCGAAATTCGCAAAAATATGTGTACCTCTTAAATGGGTATCTAAATCTACTTTTAAATTTGATTTCTAAGAAATTGGACTTCTAGGCCTTGGTTTGACCAAGTTTTACCAAGGTCCAAAATAGCTCGAAATCCCCTGAAAGTGTGTATCCATGGTTATCTCTCAAATGGGTACCTAAATTCTCTTTCAAATTTCAATTACAAGAAAGTCAGAAAAATAGCATCTCTTAGACCTTTGCTTGGCCAACATTGAATAATGACCAAAATAACTTTGAACATCATGAAAGTTGGTGTGCACTGTTATCTACCAAATGCTAAGATAAATCTACGATCAAATTTTAATTCTGAGAAATTAGTCAAAAGTGAAACTCTGTTGTATGGTTTTGCTGAGGTTAGGATAAAAGGGGTGAAATATTTTGGAACGTCTCAAAATTTTGTGTGCATGCTTGTTTATCAAATGTGCATTCAAATGTATGATCTAATTTCAATTATAAGAAACTGCTCAAAAGTGAAACTTCATCATGCGTTTTTGCTAGGGTTGGGCTTAAAGGTGGTCAAAATAGCTTGGAACGTTGTGAAAGTTGGAGTGCATGCTTATTTATCTAATGGGAATCCAAACCTATGATCAAGCTTCAATTCTTAGAAGCTGGTCAAAAGAGAAACTCCATCATGCGGTTTTGTTAGGGTTTGGCTTAACCCTAAATCTATGATCAAATTTTAATTCCAAGAAATTGGTCAAGAGTGAAACTCTGTCATGCGGTTTCGCTAAGATTGGCCTTAAAGGGGGTGAAAATAGCTCAAAACGTTGCAAAATTTGGAGTGCACAGTTATCTATCAAATGGGAATCCAAATCTATGATCAAATTTCAATTCTAAGACATCAGTCAGAAGTAAAACTCCGTCGTGCATTATCGCTAGAGTTGGGTTGGAAGGGGTCCAAATAGATCAGACAATTGCAAAAGTTGGGGTGCACGTTTTTATATCAAACTGGCATCGAAATCTATGATCAAATTTCAACTCCAAGAATTTGGTCAAAAGTGAAACTCCATCATTCGATTTCGCTAAGGTTTGGCTTAAAGGACGGGAAAATGGCTCTGAGAAATTGGAAACAAATGCAACCTTTTAGGCATTTCTTTCATCAAGTTTTCCTAAGGTCCAAAATAGCTCAAAATCCCCTGAAAGTTTGTATGCATGGTTATCTCTCAAATGGGTATCTAAATTCTCTTTCAAAATTCAATTACAAGAAAGCTGAAAAAATAACATCTCTTAGACCTTTGACCTTTACTTGACCAACCTTGAATAACATCCAAAATAGCTTCGAACATCATGAAAGTTAGCATGCACTCTTGTCTACCAAATGTGTCGATAAATCTACGATTAAATTTTAATTTTGAGAAATTAGTCAAACGTGAAACTCCATTGTGCGGTTTTGCTAAGGTTGACATTAAAGGGGGTGAAAATATTTTGGAAATGTCTCAAAAGTTTGCATGCACGCTTGTTCATCAAATGGAAATCCAAATTTATGATCAAATTTAAATTCTAAGAAACTGCTCAAAAGTGAAACTCTGTCATGCGGTTTTGACAGGGTTGGGCTTAATGGGGGTCAAAATTGCTCTAAACATCGTGAAAGTTGGCGTGCATGCTTATCTATCCAATATGCATCCAAACCTATGATCAAGTTTCAATTCTGAGAATTTGGTCAAAGCTGAGACTCCATCGTGTAGTTTTGTTAGGGTTTGGCTTAAAGATGCCGAAAATAGCTCTCAACATCGTGAAAGTTGGCATGCACTCTTATCTTCCAAATGTGCATTCAAATCTATGATTAAAGTTTAATTCCAAGAAATTGGTTAAAAGTAAAACTCGATTCTGCAGTTTCTCCAAGGTTGGGGTTAAAGGGTGTGAAAATAGCTCGGAGTGACATGAAAGTTGGAGTGCACGCTTCTCTATCAAATGGGCATCCAAATCTATGATCAAATTTCAATTCTGAGAAATTGGTCAGAAGTGAAACTCCGTCATGCATTTTCGCTAGAGTTGGGCTCAAAGGGGTGCAAATAGCTCAGAACATTGCAAAAGTTGGAGTGCACGTTTTTATATCAAACGGGGATCCAAATCTATGATCAAATTTCAACTTTGAGAATTTAGTCAAAAGTGAAACTCCATCGTTCAATTTCACTAAGGTTTGGCTTAAAGGAGGGAAAAATGGCTCTGAGAAACTGGAAACAAATGCAACCTTTTAGGCCTTGGTTTGACCAAGTTTTCCTAAGGTCCAAAATAGCTTGAAATCCCCTGAAATTTTTTATGCATGGTTATTTCTCAAGTGGGTACCTGAATTCTCTTTCAAATTTCAATTACAAGAAAGCCGAAAAAATAACATCTCTTAGACCTTTACTTGACCATCCAAAGGGTTCCTTATATATCTCTTCAATGGGGTAATGAAGGGTCGAATTTGAGCGATCTCAAGGCATATGGAAGGCCAGGAGACAAGTGAGTCAGATCCATGTCAAGGAAAACTCTAAAATAATTTGTCCTTTTGTACACATCCCGATGTATGCGGTTTTAGGGGTCAAACCCGCATATATACGCGAGAAAGGGTTTAAAAGTCACGTATAGCAATTTAAGCATGTTTTTAGGGATGATATTGGAAACATCAAAAGTATAAAAAAGGTCCATGGGGTCCAAAGAGTCTGCAGAGGGACAGGGGAAGGCCATACAAGTGTGATTCACCAGGTGTGGTAAAATAAGCTATAACAGATGCCCCCTAATGTGTGAGGTCAGAGGGCTCATACGATGTCCGAAATACATTATAAGTCCATTCCAGAAGTGGAGTGATGAAGAATCCCAAATGGAAGACGAGCCACCCAATCAGCATAGTACAATGATACAACTCTGCATATAACTGCAAATACATATAGCAGTCCCAGATACATAAGAGTATAATGGCCATGAATAGGCATGGTACAAAATATGACATAAGTGGTCATCTCCACGTACAATATACATAGATCAGAATCTCCATGATGAAGATATACAAAGGATCATGATCTCCATAATCGCTGAAGATATAAAGTGGATCAAGATCTCCATAATGGCTGGAAATATCTGACATCTACTGGAATCAAGTCACAAGAGATGAAATCTCATGAACAATGGCACGATCAAGGAGGTAGCATATATGAGATGCCACCATTATGGATGGTCTTCTACATAAACTTCTACGAGTACATGTCCTACTATGTGAATAGAGGTGTCGAGGTTGAACATAGTAGTCCATCGTATGATTATCGGTCATTGATGTATACCGTTAACAGACGTGAGATCACCCACCAATAATGATAATGGGAATCAAGGTACTAGAGTGCAAACTAACAAGTGTGAATAAATGCGTTGAGGTCAAACACTTAATAGAATCCATCGATCAGGGGACATTGATGTATTCCCAGAAACTATCGATGGCGAGAGAACCTGCCACTGATGACTACAAGTCCCAAGGCACTAAAAAATGACTCTAGATTCCAATCCCAGAATAAATGATCTTAAGTCGATGGGATGAAATCCGCTGGAAGGAGGGCATTAAGGCATCGCCCATAATCCAATACGAGGTACTCAGCAAAGCTATATAATGTGGAAGGACTCGATCATAAGGTGCACAAACTAGTAACTGTACCGAAAATGGCCGACATGCAAAGTCAAGATAACTGAGGAATGGTCGACTCAGGTTTCAACTTCCTTCTAGAAAGAACATAACAATTAATGGTGACTAAATGTAGGCAGCATAGACTTGATATACAAAACAGGGACATCTCTGCGAAATAGGAGGCATCAATAGAGGCTCCATAGGGACTGGAAGCTTAAATAGTCGATGGAGATAAACTCAGATAAATGAGTACAGCTCCTAAAGTAAAACTATAAACCCAACCAATGGATGTGATATACAGTGCTCTTTTCGAAGGTGACACGAATCGATAGCTGCCAAAGATAACATCTTTCCTTGTCCGGCTTTTTGGTTTTTAATTTTTTTTTGGACTTTTTCAATTATTTGAAAAGCTTGAAAAAGAATAAATTGCTTTTAAAGTTACAGACTAGGAGGAGACGAGTTTCAAATGGGAAAACAAAGTAGTTCCAAGCAGTGGAACATACCTATGCTCAACGCAATTACACATGTGTAGGATAGCGACACTCGGGGGAAAGTCCCCTCCCGGTAAAAATAGGGAATCAAGCTGAAAAGGATATATAAAATGGCTCTGCATAGCTAGACATGAGACAAGCTCGGTCTATATGGTTGATACTCAAAGTCATGGAAGCCGGCATAAGGCTCAATGAGGCAGGCAAATCTCATGATAATGCAATTACAACTTGACATAAGGGAGTCCCAGGGAAATGCTAGCATAAAGTTTAAGAGGAGTATGAGGCTCTTGCTCAAAGTCATGGTGGGACTAAAAGGGATTCCTAGACCTAAGAGAGGACTCACATCATGGGTACCAAATGCAAAAGGGAGCTAACTAGGACACCCATGTATAGGAAATCTCTACCATTCACATAGTACCACTTCTAACAACAGCATGAAGGTTCTGTGATACCATGGAATGGGTTCATACCTAAGTTTAAGATGGAATGGTCATAAGACAATGCATTAGTGCAAGTGGATATGATATCCTAACCTATATGCCAGTTCAGACATAATACCTGTGATAGGAACGAATGGGTCGAAACCTCAGAGAGAGTGTACAAAAACTGGACCCTACATGACAACCATATTATTCCAAAACAACCCAAAATAGTCAATAAAGAATCCAAACTATAGGGAATAGGGAGGAATGATCATGACAACTGCACCCAAAGGAAACAATGCGGTGAACAATGGGACATAAAATGGAAAGTAAGGTGTGGACCCATTGTTCACACATCCACTACCACCCCCGTGATGGTGACCACTGGTATAAATACTGAGCGAAGGGAATAAAAATCCTCCACAAATGGAGTAGAGGATGGAATAAGACCATTCCCAAATCTATGAGCACAGTAAGGGGTTGTGATGCCCCTAAGTCTGACACTAGGGTTTGTACTAGGACCAAGGATGGGTGATAAGATACCAAGCATGATGAAAAAAAAAGGACCCAAACTCAAGAGAGCATAAATATAATCAAGTAACCGCAATCCCAAAGCCCAACTAGCGCATAAAGAGCACACTCCTAAGAAAATCTATAGCTAAAATACAAGCAAACCAAGGGGAGGATATGTGAGCTCCTGGATGCAACAAGTATGTCTCACCTAGGAGAGGCTCGAAACTCCCATACACTACAAGCAGAGGTACGTAACCAATTATAGTGGCCCTCAGCTTCAATGCATAAAGTGACTGTACTGTTCGACCTCTACCTAGCTGAGACACCTACAGAATAACCTCTGTAAGTACCCCCTGTGATACCCTAGGTAAGGAAACTAAGGTCACCTCAATATAATCAATGCTCAGGTGGACATTCGTAGGAGGGATTGGCCGTATGGGCAGGGTAGCAAAGCCAAAAACCCTCGAAAGAGCCCCCAGATACGAATACAATCCTGAAAATATCTCCAATGCTACTCAGTTACAACCAAGGGTCATCCCAATCATAACTGCTCACACTGCCTCATGCTTAACTCCCTTGTAAGAGGAGGATCCTGAGAAACACTAATTATACCAAGGAATTTCACACTCTCACCTGGACAGACACATACATGTTGTTGTTTAGTGGTCTTGGATAATTTACTCACAATGAACTATTCCAAGACCCTAAAACCTATTCTTGTTGGTGAACCCTATAAAAAAAAATGTGTAGTTCATTTTAAATTATGCATTGATTTTAATTGGCTTTAATTAATCAAATGGAAATGATCGTGCAACTAATGAAGTTATGACTCAGTAGTGAAGTAAATATGCACACCATAACAAACAATGCCAAGTGCAATCTTTGTCAAATGAAAAATAGGGTATGCCACTACATGAGATGCATAAATTTATATTCCTTTCTGAATGCCAATGCAATCCTTCCTATATGAAATCCTAAATGCAACTCTCATCCAAGCAATACAATGGAAGTACCTCCTCAAATCCATATCTAAGATGCAACTAAGAGTGCAACTATTTTGTATTTTTCAATATAAAAGAATGAAAAATGCAATAAAAGTCATCTAAAACTCTCAGTCTCTACAGCAAGTATAAAACACAAGCCCGACAAGACACCGAGACAAAAAATAGTAATGCACTAATGGCAAAACAAAAAGGATAAATGACTAAAACTACTTTCAAAGAAAAATCAATGAAAAAGCAGTCTCTGGTCACAAAAGAAGCATCCAACAGATAACATCAGACCCAAAGAAGACCCAACCACACTCACAATCCACCCAACAACTTCCCACAACATCAAACTCACCAAAAGGGAGGATGTACGCAACTGTTTAAAGAACAGCTGCGTATATACATGACTGTTTAAAGAACAACTTCGTATATACGTGACTTTTGGCCAAAAAGCTGCATGTATACATGGATTTTGGCCAAAAACCTGCATGTATACGCGGATTTTGGCCAAAAATCCGTGTATGTACGTGACTTTTGGCCAAAAACTTGCGTATACAGAGAAGACAGTAGTAAAAAGTAGGCCAAGGGTCAAACCAATAAAGGGGAGTGTCCATGGATGAACATACTATAAAATGCAACATAGAAACAAGGAGAAATAAAGATTAAGTCAAGAATATCAAGCACACTATGCCCCCAAACCCCAAAGAAAAACAAGGAACGTCCCCAGTAGAGTTGCCAATTCTGTTACGAAGAGAAATTCCTATGGCTTGGGGTACCACAACAGACAGCTTGACTCTAGAAATCAATCCTTTCCAATATGCAAGAGAAATCAAATATCTAACACTAAAGGATCAAAACTCGTACCTTATTCTAGACGGTTGAAGTAGATCCCCGTTGAGCTTTCCAACTCTAGCTTGAATTGATAAATTACTTCCTCAATAATCAGTAAATAAGACAAGCATGCTATATATATTGGTGTTAGATCTACTCTATAATATATAATCAACAACGTATAAGCATTTGAAATCATCCATGGATAAAATATTCATTCAAACATACATTATTGGACAGGAAAAGATATTTATATTAATATAAAATCAGAGATTACAATGAATACAACCTCTGTCGGCACGTCTGCGAATCAGAGAAACTGAATTCCCCAGTTGGGCCTCCACCACCTCAATCCTCGATAACAAGCTCACAAGCAAAAGGCAAGCTTGGGAAGAACACCAAAGTGCTCCAAGGGACAAAGGGATGCAGACTCAAGCATAAGTTCCAGCAACAATGGACTATAGTTTCTTCTCTCAATTCTCACATATTCCTCAATGTATCCAAAGGGTTCCTTATATATCTCTTCAATGGGGCAATGAAGGGTCAAATCCGATCGATCTCAAAGCATATGGAACTCCAGGAGACAAGTGAGTTGGATCCATGTAAAGGAAAACTCCAAAATAATTTGGCCTTTTGCACACATCCCGATGTACACGGTTTTAGGGGTCAAACCCAAGTATATACGCAAGAAAGGGTTTAAAAGTCACGTATATCGATTTAAGCATGTTTTTACGGATGATCTTGGAAACATAAAAAGTATAAAAAGGGTCCATGGGGTCCAAAGAGTCTGTAGAGGGACAGGGGAAGGCCATACAAGTGTGGTAAAATCAGCTATAACAGTTGGGGTTAAAGGGGGTGAAAATAGCTCGGAGTGTCGTGAAAGTTGGAGTGCATGCTTCTCTATCAAATGGGAATCCAAATCTATGGTCAAATTTCAATTCCAAGAAATTAGTCATAAGTGAAACTTCGTCGTGCATTTTCGCTAGTTGGGCTCAAAGGGGTCCAAATAGCTCAGAACATTTTTATATCAAATGGGCATCCAAATCTATGATCAAATTTCAACTCTGAGAATTTGGTCAAAAGTGAAACTCCATCATTCGATTTCACTAAGGTTTGGCTTAAAGAAGGGGAAAATAGCTCTAAACATCACGAAATTTTTCATGCACTCTTATCTAACTAGAAATATCGCAAATATTTGTGTGCACGCTTATCTACCAAATGGGCAAATTGGCGCTTTCGTTAAGGTTGCACTTAAACGGAGTGAAAATAGCTCAGAACGTTCCGAAATTTGGCGTGTACACTTGTTTATTCAAATGGGTACCTAAATCCACTTTCAAATTTCAATTCTGAAAAAGTCGACAAAATTGCATATTTTCAACCTTGGTTTGACCATCCTTGATTAAGGGCCAAAATAGCTCCAAATCTCATAAAAATAGGTGTCAATGCCTATATTTGAAATGGGTATCTAAATATACTTTAAAATTTGAATTTTGAGAAATTGGAAATAATGCAACGTTTTAGGCCTTGGTTTGACCAAGTTTGACTAAGGTCAAAAATAGCTCAAAATCCCCTCAGAGTTTGTGTGCATGGTTATCTCTCAAATGGGTATCTAAACTCTCTTTCAAATTTCAATTACGAGAAAGTCAGAAAAATCTGATCTCTTAGACCTTTGCTTGACCAGCCTTGAATAATGACCAAAATAGCTCCGAACATCGTGAAAGTTGGCATGCACTCTTATCTACCAAATGCGTAGATAAATCTACGATCAAATTTTAATTTTGAGAAATTGGTCAAAAGTGAAACTCCATTGTGTTGTTTTGCTAAGGTTGGGCTTAAATCCGGTTAAAATATTTCACAACGTCATTAAAGTTCATGTGCAAGCTTTTCTATCAAATGGACATCCAAATCTATGAGCAAATTCCAATTTTGAGAAACTACACAAAAGTGAAACTCTGTCATGCAGTTTCATTACGGTTGAGCTTAAAAAAGCTCAAAATAATAGCTCGGAACATTGCAAAATTTGGCGTGCATGATTTTTTATCCAATGGGCATCCAAATCTATAATCAAGTTTCCATTCTGAGAAGTATGTCAAAAGTGAAACTCCATAGTACATTTTTGTTAGAGTTTGTCTTAAAGGAGTTCAAAATAACTCTGAACATCGTGAAAGTTGGCATGCACACTTATCAGCCAAATGTGCATAGAAAGATATGATCAAATTTTAATTCTGAGAAATTTGTAAAAAGTGAAACTCCATCGTGCGATTTCACAAAGGTTGGGGTTATAGAGGGTGAAAATAGCTCGGAACGTCATGAAAGTTGGAGTGCACATTTGTCTATCAAATGGGCATCCAAATCTATGATCAAATTTCAATTGCGAGAAAATTGTCAAAAGTGAAACTTCGTCGTGCATTTTCGCTAGAGTTCGGCTTAAAGTGGGTCCAAAGAGCTCGAAACTTTAAAAAATTTAGCGTGCACGCTTGTATATCAAACGAGCATCCAAATCTATGATCAAATTTCAATTCTGGGAATTTGGTCAAAAGTGAAACTCCGTCATGAGGTTTCGCTAAGGTTTGGCTTAAAGGAGGGATAAAGAGCTCTGAACATCACTAAATTTGGCATGCACTCTTATCTACCAAATGGGCATCTAAAGATATGATCATATTTCAATTCTAAGAAATTGGTCAAAAGAGAAACTTTATTGTGCACTTTCGCTAAGGTTCCACTCAAAGGGAGTGAAATAGCTTGGAACGTCATGAAAGTTAGCATGTATGCTTGTTTATTGAAATGGGTACATAAATCCACTTTCAAATTTCACTTCTGAAAAAGTCAACAAAAGTGCATGTTTTCAACTTTTGTTTGACCATCCCTGAATGAGGGCCAAAATAGATCCAAATCTCATAGAAATAGGTGTCCATGCCTATCTTTGAAATGGGTATCAAAATCTACTTTAAAATTTTAATTTTCAGAAAATGGAAAAAATGCAACGTTTTAGGCCTTAGTTTGATGAAGTTTGACTGAGGTCCAAAATGGCTCGCAATCCCAAAAAAATCTACATGTAGGGATTATCTCTCAAATGGGTACCTAAATACAGTTTCAAATTTCAATTTCGAGAAAGTCAAGAAAAGTTCATTTCTTAGAACTTGGTTTGACCAAACTTAACTAAGTGCCGAAATAACTAGAAATTCGCAAAAATATGTGTGCCTCTTAAATGGGTATCTAAATCTACTTTTAAATTTGATTTCTAAGAAATTGGAAAAAAGTGCAACCTTTAAGGCCTTGGTTTGACCAAGTTTGACCAAGGTCCAAAATAGCTCGAAATCCCCTAAAAGTGTGTATGCATGGTTATCTCTCAAATGGGTACCTAAATTCTCTTTCAAATTTGAATTACAAGAAAGTAAAAAAAATAGCATCTCTTAGACCTTTGCTTGACCAACTTTGAATAATGACCAAAATAACTTCGAACATCGTGAAAGTTGGTGTGCACTATTATCTACCAAATGCTAAGATAAATCTACGATCAAATTTTAATTTTCAGCAATTTGTCAAAAGTGAAACTCTGTTGTATGGTTTTGTTGAGGTTCGGATTAAAGGGGGTGAAATATTTTGGAACGTCTCAAAATTTCACGTGCACGCTTATCTATCAAATGGGCATTCAAATCTATGATCAAATTTTAATTATAAGAAACTGCCCAAAAGTGAAACTTCGTCATGTGTTTTCACCAGGTTTGGGCTTAAAGGTGGTCAAAATAGCTTGGAACATTGCGAAAGTTGGAGTGCATGCTTGTCTATCTAATGGGCATCCAAATCTATGATCAAGTTTCAATTCTTAGAAGTTGGTCAAAAGCGAAACTCCATCGTGCGGTTTTGTTAGGGTTTGGCTTAAAGGAGTCGAAAATAACTCTGAACATCATGAAAGGTGGCTTGCACTCTTATCTTCCAAATGCACATCTAAATCTATGATGAAATTTTAATTCCGAAAAATTGGTCAAGAGTGAAGTTCGGTCATGTGGTTTTGCTAAGATTGGGGTTAAGGGGGGTGAAAATAGCTCAAAAGGTCACGAATGTTGGAGTGCAGGGTTATCTATCAAACTGGCATCCAAATCTATGATCAAATTTCAATTCTGTGAAATTGGTCAGAAGTGAAACTACATCGTGCATTTTCGCTAGATTTGGGCTCGAAGGGGTCCAAATAGCTCGGACCATTGCAAAAGTTAGCGTACACGTTTTTATATCAAATGACCATCTAAATCTATGATCCAATTTCAACTCCAAGAATTTGGTCAAAAGTTAAACTCCATCATTCGATTTCGCTAAGGTTTGGCTTAAAGGAGGGGAAAATGGCTCTGAGAAATTGGAAACAAATGCAACCTTTTAGGCCTTGGTTTCACCTAGTTTTCCTAAGGTCCAAAATAGCTCGAAATCCACTAATAGTTTGTATGCATGGTTATCTCTCAAATGGGTACCTAAATTCTCTTTCAAATTTTAATTACACGAAAGACAAAAAAATAACATCTATCAGACCTTTACTTGACCAACCTTGAATAACGACCAAAATAGATCCGAACATCATGAAAGTTAGCCATGGGGACTTCACTTAGTGAACCTCTCACATAGCACGTGCGATCGTGGGATATTAAAGAATACCCTTAATTTCCATAGATATTGCCCCAAAGTATTTTTGTTGAAACCCCGACCCAATACTTAAAACCTCCTCCCCACCCCTTTTTATACCTCAATCCTTATAAACCACCCTACCCACCCCCACCTTAAACCCCTCATCCCCCCCAATACCTGCAATATATTGGTTCAATTTTTGATAATTTCAAAACCTACAATAAGAACTAACGTGATAGGATATTGCTCAATAAGTGAATCCCCTGTAAAGTTGGCATGCACTCTTATCTACCAAATGCACCGATAAATCTACCATTAAATGTTAATTTTGAGAAATTAGTCAAACGTGAAACTCTGTTGTGCAGTTTTGCTAAGGTTGGGCTTAAAGGGGGTGAAAATATTTTGGAATGTCTCAAAAGTTTCCATGCATGGTTGTTCATCAAATGGGCATCCAAATTTATGATCAAATTTAAATTCTAAGAAACTGCTCAAAAGTGAAACTCCGTCATGTGGTTTTGTTAAGGTTTGGCTTAAAGATGCCGAAAATAGCTCTCAACATCGTGAAAGTTGGCATGCACTCTTATCTTCCAAATCCGCATTTAAATCTATGATTAAATTTTAATTCCAAGAAATTGGTTAAAAGTGAAACTTTGTTGTGCGGTTTAGCCAAGGTTTAGGTTAAATGGGATGAAAATAGATTAGAGTGTCACGAAACTTGGAGCACAGACTTCTCTATCAAATGGGCATCCGAATCTATGATCAAATTCCAATTCCGAGAAATTGGTCAGAAGTGAAACTCCATTGTGCATTTTCGCTAGAGTTGGGCTCAAAGGGAGCCAAATAGCTCGGAACATTGTGAAAGTTGGCGTGTACATTTTTATATCAAACGGGCATCCAAATCTATGATCAAATTTCAACTACGAGAATTTAGGCAAAAGTGAAAATCCATCATTCGATTTCGCTAAGGTTTGGCTTAAAGGAGGGGAAAATGGATTTGAACATCACGAAATTTTTCATGCACTCTTATCTAACTAGAAATCTCACAAAAATATGTGTGCACGCTTATCTATCAAATGGGCATATCGACGCTTTCATTAAGGTTGCACTTAAAGGCAGTGAAAATAGCTCGGAACGTTACGAAAGTTGGCGTGTACGCTTGTTTATTGAAATGGGTACCTAAATCCACTTTCAAATTTCAATTCTGAAAAAGTCGACAAAAGTGCATATTTTCAACCTTGGTTTGACCATCCTTGATTAAGTGCCAAAATAGCTTCAAATCTCATAAAAACAGGAGTCAATGCCTATATTTGAAATGGGTATCTAAATCTACTTTAAAATTTGAATTTTCAGAAATTGGAAATAATGCAACGTTTTAGGCCCTGGTTTGACAAAGTTTGACCGATGTCCAAAATGGCTCGCAATCCCCAAAACATATACAAGTATGCTTTATCTACCAAATGGATACCTAAATATAGTTTCAAATTTCAATTTCGAGAAAATCAAGAAAAGTTCATTTCTTAGAGCTTCGTTTGACCAACCTTAACTACGGGCTAAAATCACCCGAAATCTCACAAAAATATGTGTGCACGCTTATCTCTTAAATGGGTATCTAAATTGACTTTTACATTTGATTTCTAAGAAATTGGAAAAACGTGCAAGCTTTTAGGCCTTGGTATGCATGGTTATCTCTCAAATGGGTTTCTAAATTCTCTTTCAAGTTTCAATTATGAGAAAGTCGGAAAAATATGATCTCTTATACCTTTTCTTGACCAGCCTTGAATAACGACCAAAATAGTTCCGAACATCGTGAAAGTTGACATGCACGTTTTTATATCAAATGGGCATCCAAATCTATGATCAAATTTCAACTACGAGAATTTGGTCAAAAGTGAAAATCCATCATTCAATTTCACTAAGGTTTGGCTTAAAGGAGCGGAAAATAGCTCTGAACATCACAAAGTTTTTCATGCACTCTTATCTAACTAGAAATCTCGCAAAGATATGTGTGCACACTTATCTACCAAATAGGCATATCGGCGCTTTCACTAAGGTTCCACTTAAAGTTAGTGAAAATAGCTCGAAACGTTACGAAAGTTGGTGTGTACACCTATTTCTTGAAATGGGTACCTAAATTGACTTCCAAATTTCAATTCTGAAAAAGTCGACAACAGTGCATATTTTCAGCCTTGGTTTGACCATCCTTGATTACGGGCCAAAATAGCTGCAAATCTCATTAAAATAGGTATCAATGCCTATATTTGAAATGGGTATCTAACTCTACTTTAAAATTTGAATTTTGAGAAATTGGAAATAATGCAACGTTTTAGGCCTTGGTTTGACGAAGTTTGACCGATGTCCAAAATGGCTCACAATCCCCAAAAAATACACATGTATGCTTTATCTACCAAATGGATACCTAAATACAGTTCAAATTTCAATTTCGAGAAAGTCAAGAAAAGTGCATTTCTTAGAACTTCATTTGACCAACCTTAACTAAGGGCTGAAATAACCCGAAATCTCACAAAAATATGTGTGCACACATATATCTTAAATGGGTATCTAAATATACTTTTAAATATAGGCCTTGGTTTGACCAAGTTTGACTAAGGTCAAAAATAGCTCGAAATCCCCTCAGAGTTTGTGTGCATGCTTATCTCTCAAATGGGTATCTAATTTCTCTTTCAAATTTCAATTACGAGAAAGTCAGAAAAATCTGATCTCTTAGACATTTTCTTGACCAACCTTGAATAACGACCAAAATAACTCCGAACATCGTGAAAGTTGGCATGCACTCTTATCTACCAAATGCGCAGATAAATCTACGATCAAATTTTAATCCTGAGAAATTGGTCAAAAGTGAAACTCCCTTATGTTTTTTTTCTAAGGTTGGGCTTAAAGCGGGTGAAAATATTTCTCAACATCGTGAAAGTTCATGTGCAAGCTTTTCTATAAAATGGACATCCAAATCTATGAGCAAATTTCAATTCTGAGAAACTGCTCAAAAGTGAAATTCTGTCGTGCGGTTTCACTACGGTTGGGCTTAAAACGGGTCAAAATAATAGCTTAGAACATTGCAAAATTTGGCGTGCACTCTTATCATCCAAATGTGCATCAAAAGATATGATCAAATTTTAATTTCGAGAAATTTGTAAAAAGTGAAACTCCATCGTGCGGTTTCGCAAAGGTTGGGGTTAAAGGGGGTGAAAATAGCTCGGAACGTCACGAAAGTTGGATTGCATGCTTGTCTATCAAATGGGCATCCAAATCTATGATCAAATTCAATTGCGAGAAAATTGTCAAAAGTGAAACTTCGTCATGCATTTTCGGTAGAGTTTGGGTCAAAGCTGGTCCAAATAGCTTGAAACATTGCAAAAATTGGCGTGCACGTTTGTATATCAAACGGGTATCCAAATCTATGATCAAATTTCAATTCAACGAATTTGGTCAAAAGTGAAACTCCGTCATGCGGTTTCGCTAAGGTTTGGCTTAAAGGAGGGAAAAAGAGCTCCAAAATGGCCTTGGTTTGACGAAGTTTGATCGAGGTCCAAAATGGCTTGCAATCCCAAAAAAATCTACATGTAGGGATTATCTCTCAAATGGGTACCTAAATACAGTTTCAAATTTCAATTTCGAGAAAGTCAAGAAAAGTGCATTTCCTAGAACTTGGTTTGACCAACCTTAACTAAGTGCCGAAATAACTCGAAATTCACAAAAATATGTGTGCCTCTTAAATGGGTATCTAAATATACTTTTAAATTTGATTTCTAAGAAATTGGAATTTTAGGCCTTGGTTTGACCAAGTTTGACCAAGGTCCAAAATAGCTCGAAATACCCTAAAAGTGTGTAGGCATGGTTATCTCTCAAATAGGTACCTAAATTCTCTTAAAAATTAATTTACAAGAAAGTCAGAAAAATAACATATCTTAGACCTTTGCTTGACCAACCTCGAATAACGACCAAAATAACTTCGAACATTGTGAAAGTTGGTGTGCACTGTTATCTACCAAATGCTAAGATAAATCTACGATCAAATTTTAATTCTGAGAAATTAGCCAAAAGTGAAACTCTGTTGTATGGTTTTGCTAAGGTTGGGATTAAAGGGGGTGAAATATTTTTGAAGGTCTTGAAATTTCACGTTCATGCTTGTCTATCAAATGGGCAATCAAATCTATGATCAAATTTCAATTATAAGAAACTGCTCAAATGTGAAACTTCGTCATGCGTTTTCGCTAGGGTTGCGCTTAAAGGCGGTCAAAATAGATTGGAACGTTGCAAAAGTTGGCATGCATGCTTGTTTATCTAATCGGCATCCAAATCTATGATCAAGTTTCAATTCTTACAAGTAGGTCAAAAGCGAAGCTCTGCGGTTTTGTTAGGGTTTGGCTTAAAGGAGTCGAAAATAACTCTGAACATCATGAAAGTTGGCGTGCACTCTTATCTTCCAAATGCACATCTAAATCTATGATCAAATTTTAATTCCGAGAAATTGGTCAAGAGTGAAACTTCATCATGCGGTTTCGCTAAGATTGGGGTTAAAGGGGGTGAAAATAGCTCAAAACATCGCGAAAGTTGGAGTGCATGGTTATCTTTCAAATGGGCATCCAAATCTATGATCAAATTTCAATTTTGAGAAATTGGTCAGAACTGAAACTCTGTCATGCATTTTTGCTAGAGTTGGGCTCGAAGGGGTCCAAATAGCTCAGACCATTGCAAAAGTTAGCGTGCATGTTTTTATATGAAACGGGCATCCGAATCGTTGATCAAATTTCAACTCCGATAATTTGGTCAAAAGTGAAACTCTATCATTCGATTAGGATAAAATTTGGCTTAAAGGAGGGGAAAATGGCTCTGAGAAATTGGAAACAAATGAAACCTTTTAGGCATTGGTTTCACCAAGTTTTCCTAAGGTCCAAAATAGCTCGAAATCCCTTGAAAGTTTGTATGCATGGTTATCTCTCAAATGGGTACCTAAATTCTCTTTCAAATTTCAATTACAAGAAAGCCAAAAAAATAACATCTCTTGGACCTTTACTTGACCAACCTTGAATAATGACCAAAATAGCTTCGAACATCATGAAAGTTAGCATGCACTCTTATGTACCAAATGCGCTGATAAATCTACAATTAAATTTTAATTTTGAGAAATTAGTCAAACGTGAAACTCTATTGTGCGGTTTTGATAAGGTTGGGCTTAAAGGGGGTGAAAATATTTTGGAATGTCTCAAAATTTTGCATGCATGATTGGTCATCAAATGGGCATCTAAATTTATGATCAAATTTAAATTCTAAGAATCTGCTCAAAAGTGAAACTCCATCATGTGGTTTTGGTAGGGTTTGGATTAAAAGATGCCGAAAATAGCTCTCAACATCGTGAAAGTTGGCATGCACTCTTATCTTCCAAATGCGCTTTTAAATCTAAGATTAAATTTTAATTCCAAGAAATTGGTTAAAAGTGAAACATCATTGTGCGGTTTCGCCAAGGTTAGGGTTAAAGGGGGTGAAATTAGCTCAGAGTGTCATGAAATTTGGAGTGCACGCTTCTCTATCAAATGGGCATCCAAATCTATGATCAAATTTCAATTCCGCGAAATTGGTCAGAAGTGAAATTTCGTCATGCATTTTCGCTAGAGTTGGGCTCAAAGGGGACCAAATAGCTCGGAACATTACAAAAGTTGGCGTGCACATTTTTATATCAAACAAGCATCCAAATCTATGATCAAATTTCAACTCTAAGAATTTGGTCAAAAGTGAAACTCCATCATTCGATTTCTCTAAGGTTTGGCTTAAAGGAGGGGAAATAGCTCTGAACATCACGAAATTTTTCATGCACTCTTATCTAACTAAACATCTCGCAAAAATATGTGTGCACTCTTATCTACCAAATGTCATATCAGCGCTTTCGCTAAGGTTGCACTTAAAGCGAGTGAAAAGAGCTTGGAACATTACGAAAGTTGGCATGTACGCTTGTTTATTGAAATGGGTACCTAAATCCACTTTCAAATTTCAATTCTGAAAAAGTCGACAAAAGTGCATATTTTCAACCTTGGTTTGACCTTCCTTTATTAAGGGCCAAAATAGCTCCAAATCTCATAAAAATAGGTGTCAATGCCTATATTTGAAATGGGTATCTAAATCTACTTTAAAATTTGAATTTTGAGAAATTGGAAATAATGCAACGTTATATGCCTTGGTTTGACGAAGTTTGACCGATGTCCAAAATGGCTCGCAATTCCCAAAAAATATACATGTGTGATTTATCTACCAAATGGATACCTAAATACAATTTCAAATTTAAATTTTGAGAATGTCAAGAAAAGTGCATTTCTTAGAACTTCGTTTGACCAACTTTAACTAGGGGCTGAAATAACCCGAAATGTCACAAAAATATGTGTGCAATGGGTATCTAAATATAATTTTACATTTGACTTCTAAGAAATTGGAAAAAAGTGCAAGCTTTTAAGCCTTGGTTTGACCAAGTTTGACTAAGGTCCAAAATAGCTCGAAATCCCCTCAGAGTTTGTATGCATGGTTATCTCTCAAAATAGCTCCGAACATCATGAAAGTTGGCATGCACTCTTATCTTCCAAATGCACATTTAAATCTAAGATTAAATTTTAATTCTAAGAAATTGGTTAAAAGTGAAACATTGTTGTGTGGTTTCACCAAGGTTAGGTTTAAAGGGGGTGAAATTAGCTCAGAGTGTCGTGAAAGTTGGAGTGCACGCTTCTCTATCAAATGGGCATCCAAATCTATGATCAAATTTCAATTCCTAGAAAATGGTTAGAAGTGAAACTCCGTCATGCATTTTTGCTAAAGTTGGGCTCAAAGGGGACCAAATAGCTCAGAACATTGCAAAAGTTGGCGTGCATGTTTTTATATCAAACAGGCATCCAAATCTATGATCAAAATTCAACTCCAAGAATTTGGTCAAAAGTGAAACTCCATCATTCGATTTCTCTAAGTGATCAAGTTTCCATTCTAAGAAGTACGTCAAAAGTGAAACTCCATCGTACAGTTTTGTTAGGGTTTGGCTTAAAGGACCTGACAATAACTCTGAACATCATGAAAGTTGGTGTGCACACATATCATCCAAATGCGCATCAAAAGATATGATCAAATTTTAATTCCGAGAAATTTGTAAAAAGTTAAAGTCCGTTGTGCGGTTTCGCAAAGGTTGGGGTTTAAAGGGGTAAAAATACCTCAGAACATCGTGAAAGTTGGAGTGCATGCTTGTCTATCAAATGGGCATCCAAATCTATGATCAAATTTCAATTGTAGGAAAATTGTCAAAAGTGAAACTTCGTCGTGCATTTTCACTAGAGTTCGACTTAAAGCGGGTCCAAATAGCTCGAAACGTTGCAAAATTTTGCAGGCTTGTATATCAAACATGCATCCAAATCTATGATCAAATTTCAATTTTGGGAATTTGTTCAAAAGTGAAACTCCATGATGCGGTTTCGCTAAGGTTTGGTGTAAAGGAGGGAAAAAGAGCTTTGCACATCACTAAATTTGGCATGCACTCTTATCTACCAAATGGGCATCTAAATCTATGATCATATTTCAATTCTAAGAAATTGGTCAAAAGAGAAACTTTATCATGCGCTTTCACTAAGGTTGCACTTAAAGGGAGTGAAATAGCTCGCAACGTCGCGAAAGTTAGCATGTACGCTTGTTTATTGAAATGGGTACCTAAATCCACTTTCAAATTTCACTTCTGAAAAAGCCAACAAAAGTGCCTCTTTTTAAATTTTGTTTGACCATCCTTGAATGAGGGCCAAAATAGCTCCAAATCTCATAAAAATAGGTGTCCATGCCTATCTTTGAAATGGGTATCGAAATCTACGTTAAAATTTGAATTTTCATAAAATGGAAAAAATGCAATGTTTTAGGCCTTGGTTTGACGAAGTTTGACCGAGGTCTAAAATGGCTTGCAATCCCTAAAAAATCTACATTTAGGGATTAGCTCTCAAATGGGTACCTAAATACAGTTTGAAATTTCAATTTCGCGAAAGTCAAGAAAAGTGCATTTCTTAGAACTTGGTTTGACCAACCTTAACTAAGTGCCGAAATAACTCAAAATTCGCAAAAATATGTTTGCCTCTTAAATGGGTATCTAAATATACTTTTAAATTTGATTTCTAAGAAATTGAACATCTAGGCCTTGGTTTGACAAAGTTTGACCAAGGTCCAAAATAGCTCGAAATCCACTGAAAGTGTGTATGCATGGTTATCTCTCAAATGGGCACCTAAATTCTCTTTCAAATTTCAATTACAAGAAAGCCAGAAAAATAACATCTTTAGACCTTTGCTTGACAAACCTTGAATAACGACCAAATTAACTTCGAACATCATGAAAGTTGGTGTGCACTATTATCTACCAAATGCTAAGATAAATCTACGATCAAATTTTAATTCTCAGAAATTAGTCAAAATTGAAACTCTGTTGTATGGTTTTGCTGAGGTTGGGATAAAAAGGGGTGAAATATTTTGGAATGTCTCAAAATTTCATGTGCACGCTTGTCTATCAAATGTGCATTCAAATCTTTGATGAAATTTCAATTATAAGAAACTGCTCAAAAGTGAAACTTCGTCATGCGTTTTCACTAGAGTTGGGCTTAAAGGTGGTCAAAGTAGCTTGGAACGTCGTAAAAGTTGGAGTGCATGCTTGAAAGTTGGCGTGCACTCTTATCTTCCAAATGCACATCTAATTCTATGGTCAAATTTTAATTCCGAGAAATTGGTCAAGAGTGAAACTCCGTCATTCTGTTTCGCTAAGATTCGGGTTAAAGGGGGTGAAAATAGCTCAAAACGTCATGAAATTTGGATTGCATGGTTATCTATCAAACGCGCATCCAAATCTATGATCAAATTTCAATTTTGAGAAATTGGTCAGTAGTGAAACTCCATCGTGCATTTTCACTAGAGTTGGGCTCGAAGGGTTCCAAATAGCTCGTACCATTGCAAAAGTTGGTGCGCATGTTTTTATATCAAATGGGCATCCAAATCTATGATCAAATTTCAACTCTGAGAATTTGGTCAAAAGTGAAACTCCATCATTCGATTTCGCTAAGGTTTGGCTTAAAGGAGGGGAAAATGGCTCTGACAAATTGGAAACAAATGCAACCTTTTAGACCTTGGTTTCATCAAGTTTGCCTAAGGTCCAAAATAGCTATAAATACCCTAAAAGTTTATATCCATGGTTATCTCTCAAATGGGTACTTAAATTCTCTTTCAAATTTCAATTACAAGAAAGAAGAAAAAATAACGACCAACCTTGAATAACGACCAAAATAGCTCCGAAATCATTAAAGTTAGCATGCACTCTTATCTACCAAATGCGCCGATAAATCTACGATTAATTTTTAATTTTGAGAAATTAGTCAAACATGAAACTCCGTTGTGTAGTTTGGTAAGGTTGGGCTTAAAGGGGGTGAAAATATTTTTGAAGGTCTCAAAATTTTGCATGCACGCTTGTTCATCAAATGGGCATCCAAATTTATGATCAAATTTAAATTCTAAGAAACTGTTCAAAAGTGAAACTCCGTCGTGCGGTTTCGATAGGGTTGGTCAATTCTGAGACTCCATCATACATTTTTGTTAGGGTTTGGCTTAAATATGTCGAAAATAGCTCTCAACATCATGAAAGTTGGCATGCAATCTTATCTTCCAAATGCACATTTAAATCTATGATTCAATTTTAATTCCAAGAAATTGGTTAAAAGTGAAACTTCGTTGTGTGGTTTCACCAAGGTTATGGTTAAAGGGGGTCAAAATAGCTCGGAACGTCGTGAAAGTTTGCGTGCATGCTTGTCTATCCAATATGCATCCAAACCTATGAAACAGTTTTTATTCTAAGAATTTGGTCAGAAGTGAAACTTCGTCGTGCATTTTCGCTAGAGTTGGGCTCAAAGGGGTCCAAATAGCTCGGAACATTGCAAAAGTTGGCGTGCACAATTTTATATCAAACAGGCATCCAAATCTATGATCAAATTTAAACTCCGAGAATTTGGTCAAAAGTGAAACTCCATCATTCGATTTCGCCAAGGTTTGGCTTAAAGGAGGGTAAAATAGCTTTGAACATCACGAAATATTTCATGCACTCTTATCTAACTAGAAATCTCGCAAAAATATGTGTGCATGCTTATCTACCAAATGGGCATATCGGTGCTTTTGCTAACGTTGCACTTAAAGGGAGTGAAAATAGCTCGGAACGTTACGAAAGTTGGCGTGTACGCTTGTTTATTGAAATGGGTACCTAAATCCACTTTCAAATTTCAATTCCGAAAAAGTCGATAAAAGTGCGTATTTTCAACCTTGATTTGAGCATCCTTGATATAAAAACGTGCACGCCAACTTTTTCAAAGGTCTAAAAGATCAGATTTTTCTGACTTTCTCATAACTGAAATTTGAAAGAAAATTTAGATACCCATTTGAGAGATAACCATGCATACAAACTCTGAGGGGATTTCGAGCTACTTTGGACCTTAGTCAAACTTGGTCAAACCAGGATCTAAAAGCTTGCACTTTTTTCCAATTTCTTAGAAATCAAATCTAAAAGTATATTTAGATACCCATTTAAGAGATAAGTGTGCACAAATATTTTGTGAGATTTCGTGTTATTTCAGCCCTTAGTTAAGGTTGGTCAAATGAAGTTCTAAGAAATGCACTTTTCTTGACTTTCTCAAAATTGAATTTTGAAACTGTATTTAGGTATCCATTTGGTAGATAAAGCATACATGTATATTTTTTGGGGATTGTGAGCCATTTTGGACATCGGTCAAACTTCATCAAACCAAGGCCTAAAACGTTGCATTATTTCCAATTTCTCAAAATTCAAATTTTAAAGTAGATTTAGATACCCATTTACAATATAGGCATTGACACCTATTTTTATGAGATTTGGAGCTATTTTGGCCCTTAATCAAGGATGGTCAAACCAAGGTTGAAAAGAAATGATCAAATTTTAATTCCGAGAAATTTGTAAAAAATGAAACTCCGTCCTGCGGTTTCACAAAGGTTGGGGTTAAAGGGGGTGAAAATAGCTCGGAATGTCACGAAAGTTGGAGCGCATGCTTGTGTATCAAATGGGCATCCAAATCTATGATCAAATTTCAATTGCGAGAAAATTGTCAAAAGTGAAACTTCGTTGTGCATTTTCGCTAGAGTTCGGCTTAAAGCGGGTCCAAATAGCTCGAAACATTGCAAAATTTGGCGTGCACGCTTGTATATCAAACGGGCATCCAAATCTATGATCAAATTTCAATTATGGGAATTTGGTCAAAAGTGAAACTCTGTCATGCGGTTTCGCTAAGGTTTGGCCTAAAGGAGGGAAAAATATCTCTAAACATCACTAAATTTGGCATGCACTCTTATCTACCAAATAAGAATCTAAATCTATGGTCATATTTCAATTCTAAGAAATTGGTCGCGAAAATTAGTGTGTACACTTGTTTATTGAAATGGGTACCTAAATCCACTTTCAAATTTCACCTCTGAAAAAGTCAACAAAAGTGCATCTTTTCAACTTTTGTTTGACCATTATTGAATGAGGACCAAAATAGCTCCAAATCTCATAAAAATAGGTGTCCATGCCTATCTTTGAAATGGGTATCTAAATCTACTTTAAAATTTGAATTTTCAGAAAATGGAAAAAATGCAACGTTTTAGGCCTTGGTTTGACGAAGTTTGACCGAGGTCCAAAATGGCTCACAGTCCCAAAAGAAACTACATGTAGGGATTATCTCTCAAATGGGTACCTAAATACAATTTCAAATTTCGATTTCGAGAAAGTAAATAAAAGTGCATTTCTTAGAACTTGGTTTGACCAACCTTAATTAAGTGCTGAAATAACTCGAAATTCGCAAAAATATGTGTGCCTCTTAAATTGGTATCTAAATCTACTTTTAAATTTGATTTCTAAGAAATTGGTAAAAATTGCAACCTTTTTAGGCCTAAATTCTCTTTCAAATTTCAATTACAACAAAGTCAGAAAAATAACATCTCTTAGACCTTTGCTTGACCAACCTTGAATAATGACCAAAATAACTTCAAACATCGTGAAAGTTGGTGTGCACATATACCAAATGCTAAGGTAAATCTATGATGAAATTTTAATTTTGAGAAATTAGTCAAAAGTGAAACTCTGTTGTATGGTTTTGCTGAGGTTGGGATTAAAGGGGGTGAAATATTTTGGAACGTATTGAAATTTCATGTGCACTCGTATCTATCAAATGGGCATTCAAATCTATGATCAAATTTCAATTATAAGAAACTGCTAAGAAGTGAAACTTCGTCATGCATTTTCCTTAGGGTTGGGCTTAAAGTGGTCAATATGGATTGGAACGTTGCGAAAGTTGGCGTGCATGCTTGTTTATCTAATGGGCATCCAAATCTATGATCAAGTTTCAATTCTTAGAAGTTGTTCAAAAGCAAAACTCCATCGTGCATGTTTGTTAGGGTTTGGCTTAAAGGAGTAAAAAATAACTCTGAACATCATGAAAGTTGTCGTGCACTCTTATCTTCCAAATGCACATCTAAATCTATGATCAAATTTTAATTCTAAGAAATTGGTCAAGAATGAAACTCTGTCATGCGGTTTCACTAAGATTGGGGTTAAAGGGGGTGAAAATATTTCAAAACATCACGAAAGTTGGAGTGCACAGTTATCTATTGAACGAGCATCCAAATCTATGATCAAATTTCAATTCTAAGAAATTACTCAGAAGTGAAACTATGTCGTGCATTTTCACTAGAGTTGGGCTCGAAGGGGTCCAAATAGCTCGGACCATTGCAAAAGTTGGCGTGCACATTTTTATATCAAACGGGCATCCAAATCTATGATCAAATTTCAACTCCGAGAATTTGGTCAAAAGTGAAACACCATCACTCGATTTTTCCAAGCTTAAAGGAGGGGAAAATGGCTCTGAGAAATTGGAAACAAATGCAACCTTTTAGGCCTTGGTTTCACCAAGTCTGCCTAACGTCCAAAATAGATCGAAATCCCTTGGAAGTTTATATGCATGGTTATCTCTCAAATGTGTACCTAAATTCTCTTTCAAATTTCAATTACAAGAAAGCCGAAAAATTAACATCTCTTAGACCTTTTCTTAACCAACCTTGAATAACGACCAAAATAGCTCCGAACATCAAGAAAGTTAGCATGCACTCTTATCTACCAAATGCGCCGATAAATCTACGATTAAATTTTAATTTCGAGAAATTAGTCAAACATGAAACTCCGTTGTGCGGTTTTGCTAAGGTTGGGCTCAAAGGGGGTGAAAATATTTTGGAATGTCTCAAAAGTTTGCATGCATGCTTGTTCATCAAATGGGCATCCAAATTTATGATCAAATTTAAATTCAAAGAAACTGCTCAAAAGTGAAACTCCGTCGTGCGGTTTCGACAAGGTTGGGCTTAAAGGGGGTCAAAATAGCTCGAAACATCGCAAAAGTTGGCATGCATGCTTGTCTATCCCATATGCATCCAAACCTACGATCAAATTTCAATTCTAAGGATTTGGTCAAAGCTGAGACTCCATCGTGCATTTTTGTTAGGGTTTGTGTCTTAAAGATGCCGAAAATAGCTCTCAACATCGTGAAAGTTGGCATGCACTCTTATCTTCCAAATTTGCATTTAAATCTATGATTTAATTTTAATTCCAAGAAATTGGTTAAAAGTGAAACTCCGTTGTGTGGTTTCGCCAAGGTTGGGGTTAAAGGGGGTGAAAATAGCTCGGAGTGTCGTGAAAGTTGGAGTGCACGCTTCTCTATCAAATGGGAATCCAAATCTATGATCAAATTTCAATTCCGAGAAATTGGTCAGAAGTGAAACTCTGTCGTGCATTTTCACTAGAGTTGGGCTCAAAGGGGTCCAAATAGCTCGAAACATTGCAAAAGTTGGCGTGCATGTTTTTATATCAAATGGGAATCCAAATCTATGATCAAATTTCAACTCCGAGAATTTGGTCAAAAGTGAACTCCATTATTCAATTTCGCTAAGGTTTGGCTTAAAGGAGGGGAAAATAGCTCTTAACATCATGAAATTTTTCATGCACTCTTATCTAACTGGAAATCTCACAAAAATATGTGTGCATGCTTATCTACCAAATCGGCATATCGACTCTTTCGCTAAGGTTGGACTTAAACGGAGTGAAAATAGCTCGGAATATTACGAAAGTTGGCGTGTATGCTTGTTTATTGAAATGGGTACCTAAATCCACTTTCAAATTTCAATTCTGAAAAAGTCGACAAAAGTGCGTATTTTCAACCTTGGTTTGATGATCCTTGATTAAGGTCCAAAATAGCTCCAAATCTCATAAAAATAAGTGTCAATGCCTATATTTGAAATGGGTATCTAAATCTACTTTAAAATTTGAATTTTGAGAAATTGAAAATAATGCAATGTTTTAGGCCTTGGTTTGACAAATTTTGACCTATGTCCAAAATGGCTCTCAATTCCCAAAAAATATACATGTATGCTTTATCTACCAAATGGATACCTAAATACAGTTTCAAATTTAAATTTCGAGAAAGTCAAGAAAAGTGCATTTGTTAGAACTTCATTTGACCAACCTTAACTAAGGGCTGAAATAACCCGAAAACTCACAAAAATATGTGTGCACACTTATCTCTTAAATGGGTATTTAAATATACTTTTACATTTGATTGTTACAATGGATTTTACCACACATGGTGAATCACACTTTTATTTCCTTCTCTGTCCCTCTGCAGACTCCTTAGGCCCAATGGACCATTTTTGTACCTTTGATGTTTCCAAGATCATCCCTAAAAACATGCTAAAATTGCCATACATGACTTTTAAACCCTTTCTCACGTATATACGTGGTTTTGACCTCTAAAACTGCGTACATCGGGATGTGTGCAAAATGCCAAAATCCTTTGGTGTTTCCTTGATGTGGATCTGACTCACTTGTCTCTTGGCCTTCCATATGCCTTGAGATCACTCAGATTCAACCCTTCATTACCCCATTGAAGAGCTATATAAGGAACCCTTTGGATACATTGAAGCATATGAGAAATTGAGAGCAAAGAAACTATAGTCCATTGTTGCCAGAGCTTATAGTTGAGTCTGCATCCCTTTGTCCCTTGGAGCACTTTTGCATTCTTCCCAAGCTTACCTTTTGATTGTGAGCTTGCTATCGAGAGATGGAGGATTGAAGTGGTGGAGGCCCAAGTGGGGGACTCAGTTTCTCCGATTTGCAGACGTGCCGACAGAGGTTGTATCTATTGTAATCTCTATTTTATATTAACAGAAATATCTTTTCCTGTCCAGTAATGTGTATTTGAATGAATATTTGATCCATGGATGATTTCAAATGCTTATATGTTATTGATTATATATGCTAGAAATGAGCTAACACAATTATATATAGCATGCTTGTCTTGTTTGTTGATTGTTGAGGAAGCAATTTATCAATACAAGCTGGAGTTGGAAAGCTCAACGGGGATCTACACCAACCGTCTGGAATAAGGTACGAATCGAGATCCTTTAGTGTTAGATCTTTTATTTCTCTTGCATATAGGAAAGGATTGATTTCTGGAGTCAAGCTGTCTATTGTGGTACCCCAAGCCATAGGAATTTCTCTCTGTAACATAATTGGCAACTTTGCTGGGGAGTTCCTAGTAGTTTTATTTTGGGGGTTTTTATCGGCATTCAATGTTCTTGAATTGCTCTTATTTCTCTGTTTCTGAGTCGGGTCTGGGGGCATGTTTGCCTGGTAGTGTCTGATTGGTGTGAATTTTGTCTTAGCTTATCTGTTTGCCTTTATTTTTTATACACTTTTCTTCCTGTACGTGAGTTTTGAACTCACATTCATGTATACATGCGGTTTTGACTACTATTACCGCGTACATACGTGGGTTTTCTGCTAACAGTCATGCATGCCAGGAGTTTTGCCTTTTAGAGGAAGATTGGTTGTTGTTGGGTGAATTCTGATGATTGCTGAGTCTCCTTTGATACTGCTATAGTTTGTATACACCTCTTTTTCTAACCAGAGACACTTTTTTTAGGGTAAATTTTTTTTTTAAAGAATGTTCTTGTCATTGCATTTTTTATTTTTTGTTTTGGGATTGCATTAGATTTCTTTTACCTTAGTTCTTTGCGTGAGTGCTGTTTGATTGTGCTTGAATAGTCTAGGGGTGGTAGAATCATTCTTTTTCTTTAATATCTCATTTTTATTCAAAAAATCCAAAAATATTTGCTTCTTTGCATCATTATGCATTGCACTTTCACTTTGCATGGTACTTGCACTAGGTTTGCTTCGAGAAGTACTAGTGAGGCTTTCATATAGGAATGATTGCATTTTTTATTTGAAGATTTTTTTTGCATTTCACATAGTAGCATGCCCTGTTTTTCATTCGACACAATGCATTTGCATTGATTGATAGGTGTGCATTTTACTTCATGTTGTGTCATAACACCATTGGTTACACGGTCATCTACCTTTTTTGAGTAATAAAGCCAAATAAAATCAACGCTTAATTAAAATGGATTACACTATTTTCTTTGATAGGGTACACCAACAAGATTAGGTTTTAGGGTCTTGGAATAGTTCATTGTGAGTAAATTCTCCAAGACCACTAAACAACAACATGTATGTCTGTTCAGGTGAGAGTGTGAAATTTCTTGGTATAATTAGTGTTTCTCAGGATCCTCCTCTTACAAGGGAGTTAAGCACGAGGCAATGTGAGAAGTTATTGATTGGGATGACCCCTAGTCATAACTGAGTAGCACTAGATATTTTTATAGGATTGTATTTGTATCTGGGGGCTCTTTCGAGAGTTTTGGGCTTTGCTACCTTTCCCATACGGTCAATCTCGCCTGCGACTATCCGCCTAAGCATTGATTATATTAAGGTGACCTTAGTTTCCTTACCTAGGTTATTGAGGGGGTACTTTACAGGGGTTATTCTGTAGGTGTCCCAGCTAGGTTGGGGTCAAACAGCACAGTTTTTTTACGTGTTGAAGCTGAGGACCACAATAATTGGTTACGAACCTCCGCTTGTTGTGTATGGGAGTCTCAAGCCTCTCCTAAGTGAGACATACCTGCTTCATTCGGGAGCTCACATATCCTACCCTTTTTTTCTTGTTATTGGCTTTATATTTTATTGGTGTATGCTCTGTGCATGTTAGCTTTCTTAGGGTATGCATAATTAGAGAGTCTTTTTCATTTTTTGAGTCATTGTGGATTCGGGTGTGGCTCCTCGCCGTTCTCGTCATTTAGCAGGACTTCCACCTTATCACATTGATTTACACATGATGGGAGATCATGAAGATGAAATTCCTGAGCTACCTTCTTCACTCCATGAGGTTGAAGAAGAAGAGCTTATCCCTACATATGATCCTTCACTTGATATACCTACACACTCTGGGTATGATCCCTCATCCACAGGTCGCCGGTATTGGATGTCGGGCGATGAGACTCATCATGAACCTACGAGCACTAGTTATGCTAGTTATGATATATGTAGTATTCCTGCATATGATTCGGTACAGCATGTTGAGTTTGAGTTTGAACCTAACACTATGCCTGGGGGCATTCCTAGTCACTTCCATGTGGAGATATTTGGAAACACGAGTCATATTGCACCCTCCATCCTGGCGGTGGAGGTCACATCACATGTTCATCCTATACCTAGTGCTATTAGTCCTATTCGGATACCAGAACCTAGACGAGTGACTCTAGGGAACACCATGTACATAATTTCACATGTCCCTGTGTCCTCTATGCCTAGTTCTTCGAATGTTATCCCTCCCCCACATTCACGTGGTCCTTTGGGCAGGAATGTTGCTACAAGTCATGTTCGTACTACTGCTACTTGCGTAGTTCTATCTCAAATTCAAGTACCTTCTGTTGTTTCGGGAGGCCGTATTCCTACTTTTGGAGGTCATATTCCTACTTCTGGAACATCTATTCCTACCTATGAAGTTTCTCATGGGACATCTCATGGGACTTCTTATGGACCATATTATGGACCGTAGTATGCATAGAGTTATTCACCTTATGGGTACAGGTATCAACAACCTGCTTGCTCTCTGAATTATGGCTTTGTACCCCCACATAGTCAAGGTACAACACATCATGGTGCTTCCATGCCACCCTACACGGGACAAATGGGAGGAGGATACTATGGCCATGGACATGGTGGTTATGGTAATCCATCCTATGTGAAACAAAATTATCAGGGAGCATCTCATCGACCTGCTCAACCTAGGCTCCCTTTCCTCACAACGTTAAATTCGCATAACCTATCGAGACTAACGAACGATCCGGTATCTTATGACCCAGCTTGGCCGGCTGTCCCTACGAAGCTTCCCTCAGACATTCCCAAGTTTGAGGGTAAACCAGGAGAAGATCCAAGTGAAACATGTTACTACATTTCACCTATGATACTTTTCTAATTCCTTACATGAATATTCGATTCGTTTAAGGCTATTTCAACACACCCTCACTGGGCCTGCCATGAAATGGTTCATAGAGCTACCTAGGGGGGCATTCACTCTGTTCAACGACCTAGCTATGACTTTTCTCAACCACTTCTAGTTACCAGTGCATTAAAACATTGGTACAAAACTCTTGTTGATATTTCAGCAAGACAAAGCCACGCATATCTCAGACCATATCCAAGAGTGGCGTAGATGGAAGAGTTGATTAAAGCCTTCATAATGCAGGAGTTTCTCCTCGAATGGTTCCTTAAGTCGTTATTGCCTTATATAGCGAAGGATGTATCTACATCCAGAGTTTAGAATGAGGAACGAGCTATTTTAGGGCACAAGAATTGGACTTGATTTATGCTTAATCCGATTTGTTATATGAGATCATTCCTAATGCTCCGTGTTCTAGTTTCGACCCTAATATCAAACCTGGACCACATGCCGATGGCCTTGTTGGTTGTACAAGTGCAAAACCTGTAGATTCAGTTGTGAAACAGGTCAGTCAATTATCGATCAACCAATCTGTTTTGGGACAAGCCACAACTTCGTCTCAACCCACCCAAACGGTGAGTGTTCTTTTGGTGCAATCGTCGGACCAGAAGGGTAACCAGCAACCCGGAAGGAATAAGAAGAAGGGTAATAACAATCATAAGGGTGGGAATAGGAATGAAAAAGCTAATTCTAATGACAAGAACAGATGAAATACTGGGGGGGACAAGCAAGCTAAACGTAAGGTTAAGTTTCCTTGCAAGTTGTGTAAGGATGACCACCTCACTCACTTGTTCCCTCAAATAGATGAAGCCTTGAGATTCATAGCACAGGGCCCAGCTGTGTTGACCAACCCTTTACCTCATAATCAAAACATGAACTCGAGGACCCATGATCAGTCTAGTGGAGTTCAAGATCCACCGGAGGCTAGTGGTCATGGTTGCATCAGTATGGTTCGCACTACTAAGGTTGTGACTCATGCGAAGGACTATGGTTCGTCACAACCAAACCTTGGAAAGGAACCTGATCCACCCGAGAGTCCTTTGCATATTGAAAAACCTGTGGATAAACCTGAAGTTGCACCTCACATTCCTAAGGGAGTCCTTAAGCGTTCAAGGCACAATCCTAATGCCCAATCCACCCAAAACTATTTTGTTGTCAAGGATTTGGGCCACACTCCTTATGCGATGTCTACACTAGAAGTACTATAGAGTTGTCCTTTGCAAAGGAAGGATTTGCTTTTTGTCCTGGGTGTGAACGATGATAATTCTTCCTCCATCATTGAATTTGAAACCATGGGACTACAGCCTCACTTTCCTTACTATGTGTCTCTCTTGATTCACGTAGAATGTCTTAACATGACCATCAAACACACTATGATTGATGAAGGCACTGCTGCTTCCGTGATGTCTTTGGCATGTTGGAACGGTTTGGGTTCCATTGAGTTGTCTAAATATGGTACCATGTTAACTGCTTTTGATGGTAGATCATTTCTACCGTATGAGATTATTCCTTTTCTTAAGGTCCATTTGGGGGGGAAGACCGTTGCAATAGAGGTCAAGGTGGTTGATGCACCCCTTGACTACAATTTGTTGCTGGGTAGAAATTGGATGTACAGTATGCAAGCCGTAGCTTCTTCTCTATTTCGAGTTGTATGCTTTCCATTTAATGGGAATATAGTTATGATTGATCAAATGTCATTCAAGAATCCACCGATTACTGCATCTTTGGGAGATTCTATCCCAATTGTTGAGCAATCTCAGCCGACAACTAGGAGTGTGGGTGTTGGCATGTATCCAAGATTTAGTTGTCTTGCACCTATTCTTATGATCGGGTCTAGTTTTGGTGAGGCTTCGTCATCTGTGAGATTGGTGTCTTTTTTCACAACCCATATGTAAGATCCTTGGACTCTTCCTACACCAAGTCCTTCATGTCATCCCATCGAAACAGACGTGTCATTGCCTACAACTATGATAGCATATCAAGCTAATCTTGAATTTGTTGCAGAGCCTAGTCCTTCCTCTTCGTGGATGAAGAAGGAGGACCCATATGTACTTCCTGCATGGGAAGTTCAGTATTCTCACACAAATGACTGCCTTGATAGTGTTTTTCCTTTAGATGAAGCTATTATTGAGGCTATGTCTGGGGTTGAGCCACCTTGGGAAGAGTTGCATCATAGATCTTATTTTCTTCTTGAGCTTGACCGTTTGGAGTGTGAAGACTTTAGGGAGATTCTTAGTAAGAGAATTGGTAGTCCCGTGGTTTCGTTAAGCTCTCCTGGTCCGATGGCTGATGGAAACATGGAAAATATATCTCCTACCATTCCTATCAATACCTCTCACGGTCCTGACAAGATTGAGAATGTCTATTTTGGGGCAGAATGTTCCCATGCTGAAATTCAAGAGTATACTGAGCTATTCAAAGAATTTCATGATGTATTTGCTTGGTCATACAATGAAATGGTAGGTATCGACCCTCACATTGTTGAACATGAGATTAAAACTTATCCCAATACTAAGCTTGTTCGACAGCACTTGCATGCGGTGAATCCTAGGAAAGCACCCGCGATTAAGGCTGAGATAGAAAAACTGTTGAATGTCAGTTTTATCTATCTCGTTCCCTTGACAGAGTGATTTTCGAACCCCATTTCAGTTGATAAGAAGTAGGGAATGATCCACATATGCACTGATTTTCATGATTTGAATTGTGCCTGTCCTAAGGACAATTTCCCCACACCATTTATTGATGAAATTTTGGATGAATGTGCAGGAAGCGAGGTATTTTCCTTTATTGACGGCTTTTCCAGATACAATCAGATACATATCAAACTCGAGGACCAACATAAGACTGCCTTTATTTGTCCTTGGGGAACCTTTGAATATCGAAAGATGCCTTTTGGCCTTAAAAACACTGGAGCCACTTTTCAGCAGGCTATGACCTTGATCTTCCATGATCTCAAATCGATTATTGAAGTATTTTTGGATGACCTTGCTGCTCATTCTCGTATGAGAATGTGTCATTCTTACCATTTGAGATTAGTGTTTGAAAGGTGCCGCCATTACTTGGTCAGGTTAAATCCTCACAAGTGCATATTTTGCGTGAAGTCTGGTCACTTATTAGGGTTCATTGTCTCCAAGGAGGGTATAAGAGTCGACCCTTTGAAGGTTGATTCAATACTTCAATTGTCTCCCCTGAAAAACATTAGACATCTTTAATGTTTGCAAGGCATGGAAAACTTCTTACAGAGATTAGTTGTGAACTTTGCCAATTTGACTAGAGGCTTTATGCGTATTTTAAAGAAGGACACTACCTTTTGTTGGGATGAGCGAGCCCAGGAGTCCTTTGATGCGCTTAAGCGAGCCTTAGCATCGGCCCCTGTGATTAGTCCACCCGACTATAGCCGTGACTTTCTATTTTATATGGTCGCATCCATGGAGACGATTGGTATGGTTTTGGTTCAAGAGGATGAGGAGCTCCAAGAGCATGTTATATATTATCTGAGCTGAAACCTTATAGATGCGTAGATCCATTATTTCCATGTTGAGAAGCTTGCATTAGCTACCGTTCATGTAGTTCAAAGATTGAGACACTATATTCTCCTTCGCCAGACCTTTGTTGTAGCCCATGTCGATCCATTTCAGTTCATCCTCAATAGTATATTTACCCCACATGGTGAATCACACTTTTATGGCCTTCCCTATCCCTATGTAGACTCCTTAGACCCCATGGACCATTTTTGTACCTTTGATGTTTCCAAGATCATCCCTAAAAACATGCTAAAATTGCCATATGTGACTTTTAAACTCTTTCTCGCATATATACGTGGTTTTGACCTCTAAAACTGTGTACATCGGGATGTGTGCAAAAGGCCAAAATATTTTGGAGTTTTCCTTGATGTGGATCCGACTCACTTGTCTCCTAGCCTTCCATATGCCATGAGATCACTTAGATTCGACCCTTCATTACCCCATTGAAGAGCTATATAAGGAACCTTTTGGATACATTGAAGAATATGAGAAATTGAGAGCAAAGAAACTGTAGTCCATCATTTCCAGAGCTTATACTTGAGTCTACATCCCTTTGTCCCTTGGAGCACTTTTGTGTTCTTCCCAAGCTTACCTTTTTCTTGTGAGCTTGCTATTGAGAGATGGAGGATTGAAGTGGTGGAGGCCTAAGTGGGGGACTCAGTTTCTTCAATTCGCAGACGTGCTGACAGAGGTTGTATCTATTGTAATCTTTGTTTTATATTAATAGAAATATCTTTTCCTGTCCAATAATGTGTATTTGAATGAATATTTGAGCCATGGATGATTTCAAATGCTTATATGTTATTGATTATATATGCTAGAGTAGAGCTAAAATAATTATATATAGCATGCTTATCTTGTTGGCTGATTATTGAGGAAGCAATTTATCAATACAAGCTGGAGTTGGAAAGCTCAATGGGGAATCTACACCAACCATCTAGAATAAGGTACGAATCGAGATTCTTTAGTGTTAGATCTTTGATTTCTCTTGCATAGAGGAAAGGATTGATTTCTGGAGTCAAGCTGTCTGTTGTGGTACCCCAACCCATAGGAATTTCTCTCCGTAACATTAATTTCTAAGAAATTGGAAAAAAGTGCAAGCTTTTAGGCCTTGGTATGACCAAGTTTGACTAAGGTTCAAAATAGCTCGAAATCCCCTCAGAGTTTGTATGCATGGTTATCTCTCAAATGGGTATCTAAATTCTCTTTCAAATTTAAATTATCAAAAAGTCGTAAAAATATGATCTCTTAGACCTTTGCTTGACCAGCCTTGAATAATGACCAAAATAGCTTCGAACATCGTGAAAGTTGGCATGCACTCTTATCTACCAAATGCACAGATAAATCTACGATCAAATTTTAATTCTGAGAAATTGGTCAAAAGTGAAACTCCCTTGTGTTGTTTTTCTTAGGTTGGGCTTAAAGCAGGTGCAAATATTTCGCAACGTCGTGAAAGTTCATGTGCAAGCTTGTCTATGAAATGGACATCCAAATCTATGAGCAAATTTCAATTCTGGGAAACTGCTCAAAAGTGAAACTCTGTCGTGCGGTTTCACTAGGATTGGGCTTAAAAGGGGTCAAAATAATAGCTCAAAATTTTGCAAAATTTGGCGTGCATGATTGTTTCTAAAATGGGCATCCAAAGATATGATCAAGTTTCCATTCTAAGAAGTACATCAAAAGTGAAACTCCATCGTACAGTTTTGTTAGGGTTTGGCTTAAAGGAGTTGAAAATAACTCTAAACATCGTGAAAGTTGGTGTGCATACTTATCATCCAAATGTGCATCAAAATATATGATCAAGTTTTAATACCGAGAAATTTGTAAAAAGTGAAACTCTGTCGTGCGGTTTTGAAAAGGTTGGGGTTAAAGGGGGTGAAAATAGCTTGGAATGTCATGAAAGTTGGAGTGCACGTGTGTCTATCAAATGGGCATTGAAATCTATGATCAAATTTCAATACCGAGAAAATTGTCAAAAGTGAAACTTCGTCGTGCATTTTCGCTAGAGTTCGGCTTAAAGTGGGTACAAATAGCTCGAAACATTGCAAAATTTTGAGTGAGCGCTTGTATATCAAACGGGCATCAAAATCTATGACCAAATTTCAATTCTAGGAATTTGGTCAAAAGTGAAACTCCGTCATGCAGTTTCGCTAAGGTTTGGCTTAAAGGAGGGAAAAAGAGCTCTGAACATCACTAAATTTGGCATCCACTCTTATCTACCAAATGGGCATCTAAATCTATGATCATATTTCAATTCTAAGAAATTGGTCAAAAGAGAAACTTTATCATGCGCTTTCACTAAGGTTGCACCGAAAGGGAGTGAAATAGGTCGAAACGTCATGAAAGTTAGTGTGTATGCTTGTTTGTTGAAATGGGTACCTAAATCCAATTTCAAATTTCACTTCTAAAAAAGTCAACTAAAGTGCATCTTTTCAACTTTTGTTTGACCATCCTTAAATGAGGGCCAAAATAGATCCAAATCTCATTAAAATAGGTGTCCATGCCTATCTTTGAAATGGGTATCTAAATCTACTTTAAAATTTGAATTTTCA
The DNA here is from genome assembly GCA_001517045.1 of Pseudotsuga menziesii. Taxonomy (NCBI): domain Eukaryota; kingdom Viridiplantae; phylum Streptophyta; class Pinopsida; order Pinales; family Pinaceae; genus Pseudotsuga; species Pseudotsuga menziesii. The sequence goes on along the minus strand of LPNX011001810.1, from coordinate 716,004 downwards.
GAAAATGGAAAAAGTGCAACGTTTTAGGCCTTGGTTTGACGAAGTTTGACCAAGGTCTAAATGGCTCGCAATCCCAAAAAAATATACATGTATGGATTATCTCTCAAATGGGTACCTAATTACAGTTTCAAATTTCAATTTCGAGAAAGTCAAGAAAAATGCATTTCTAAGAACTTGGTTTGACCAACCTTAACTAAGTGCCGAAATAACTCGAAATTCACAAAAATACGTGTGCCTCTTAAATGTGTATCTCAATTTACTTTTAAATTTGACATCGAAGAAATTGGAAAAAAGTGCAACCTTTTAGGCCTTGGTTTGACCAATTTTGACCAAGGTCCAAAATAGCTCGAAATCCCTTGAAAGTGTGTATGCATGGTTATATCTCAAATGGGTACCTAAATTCTCTTTCAAATTTCAATTACAAGAAAGTCGAAAAAATAACATCTCTTAGACCTTTGCTTGACAAACCTTGAATAACGACCAAAATAACTTCGAACATCGTCAAAGTAGGTGTGCACTGTTATCTACCAAATGCTAAGATAAATCTACGATGAAATTTTAATTATGAGAAATTAGTTAAAAGTGAAATTTTGTTGTATTTTTTTGCTGAGGTTGGGATTAAAGGGGGTGAAATATTTTGGAACGTCTCAAAATTTCACATGCATGCTTGTCTATCACATGGGCATTCAAATCTATCTTCAAATTTCAATTTTAAGAAACTGCTCAAAAGTGAAACTTCATCATGCGCTTTCGCTAGGGTTGGGCTTAAAGGTGGTCAAAATAGCTTGGAACATTGCAAAATTTGGTGTGCATGCTTGTTTATCTAATGGGCATCCAAATCTATGATCAAGTCTCAATTTTTAGAAGTTGGTCAAAAGCGAAACTCTACGGTTTTGTTAGGGTTTGGATTAAAGGAGTTGAAAATAACTCTGAACATCATGAAAGTTGGCGTGCACTCTTATCTTCCAAATGCACATCTAAATCTATGATCAAATTTTAATTTCAAGAAATTTGTCTAGAGTGAAACTTTGTCATGCGATTTCGCTAAGATTGGGGTTAAAGGGGGTGAAAATAGCTCAAAACATCGCGAAAGTTGGGATTGAAGGCATCCAAATAGCTACGCCCATAGCAAACGTTGGCGTGCACATTTTTATATCAAACATGCATCCAAATCTATGATCAAATTTCAACACCAAGAATTTGGTCAAAAGTGAAACTCCATCATTCGATTTCACTAAGGTTTGGCTTAAAGGAGGGGAAAATGGCTCTGAGAAATTGGAAACAAATGCAACCTTTTAGGCCTTGGTTTCACCAAGTTTTCCTAAGGTCCAAAATAGCTCGAAATCGCCTGAAAGTTTGTATGCATGGATATCTCTCAAATGGGTACCTAAATTCTCTTTCAAATTTCAATTACAAGAAAGCCAAAAAATAACATCTCTTAGACCTTTAGTTGACCAACCTTGAATAATGACCAAAATAGCTCCGAACATCATGAAAGTTAGCATGCACTCTTATCTACCAAATGCGCCGATAAATCTACAATTAAATTTTAATTTTGAGAAATTAGTCAAACGTGAAACTTCGCTGTGCGGTTTTCCTAAGGTTGGGCTTAAAGGGGGTGAAAATATTTTCAAATGTCTCAAAAGTTTGCATGCATGCTTGTTCATCAAATGGGCATCCAAATTTATGATCAAATTTAAATTCTAAGAAAATACTGAAAAGTGAAACTCCATAGTGCGGTTTTGTTAGGGTTTGGCTTAAAGATGCCGAAAATAGCTTTCAACATTGTGAAAGTTGGCATGCACTCTTATCTTCAAAATGGGCATTTAAATCTGTGATTAAATTTTAATTCCAAGTGATTCGTTAAATGTGAAACTCCGTTGTCTGGTTTTTTCCAAGGTTGGAGTTAAAGGGGGTGAAAATAGCTTAGAGTGTCGCGAAAGTTGGAGTGCACGCTTCTCTATCAATTGGGCATCCAAATATATTATCAAATTTCAATTCCGACAAATTGGTCAGAAGTGAAACTCCGTCGTGCATTTTCGCTAGACTTAGGCTCAAAGGGGTCCAAATAGCTCAGAACATTGCAAAAGATGGCATGCACGTTTTTATATCAAACGGGCATCCAAATCTATGATAAAATTTCAACTCCAAGAATTTGCTCAAAAGTGAAACTCCATCATTTAATTTTGCTAAGGTTTGGCTTAAAAGAGCAGAAAATAGCACTGACCATCACAAAGTTTTTCATGCACTCTTAGCTAACTAGAAATCTCTCAAAAATATGTGTGCATGCTTTCATTAAGGTTTCACTTAAAGGGAGTGAAAATAGCTCGGAACATTATGAAAGTTGGCGTGTACGCTTGGTTTTTTGAAATGGGTACCTAAATCCACTTTCAAATTTCAATTCTGAAAAAGTCGACAAAAGTGCATATTTTCAACCTTGGTTTGGCCATCCTTGGTTAAGGGCCAAAATAGCTCCAAATCTCATAAAAATAGGTGTCAATGCCTATATTTGAAATGGGTATCTAAATGTACTTTAAAATTTAAATTTTGAGAAATTGGAAATAATGCTATGTTTTAGGCCTTGGTTTGACGAAGTTTGACTAATGTCCAAAATGGCTCCCAATCCCCAAAAAATATACATGTATGCTTTATCTACCAAATGGATACCTAAATACATTTTCAAATTTCAATTTCGAGAAAGTCAAGAAAAGTGCATTTCTTAGAACTTCATTTGACCAACCTTAACTAAGGGCTGAAATAACCTGAAATCTCAAAAAAATATTTCTGCACACTTATATCTTAAATGGGTATCTAAATATACTTTTACATTTGATTTCTAATAAATTGGAAAAAAGTGCAAGCTTTTAGGCCTTGGTTTCACCAAGTTTGACTAAGGTCCAAAATAGCTCGAAATCCCCTCAGAGTTTGTATGCATGGTTATCTCTCAAATGGGTATCTAAATTCTCTTTCAAATTTCAATTATGAGAAAGTCAGAAAAATATGATCTCTTAGACCTTTGCTTGACCAGCCTTGAATAACGACCAAAATAGCTCCGAACATCGTGAAAGTTGGCATGCACTCTTATCTACCAAATGCGCACAATCAAATTTTAATTATGAGAAACTCCCTTGTGTTGTTTTGCTAAGGTTGGGCTTAAAGAGGGTGAAAATATTTCGTAACATCGTGAAAGTTCATGTGCAGGCTTGTCTATCAAATGGACATCCAAATCTATGAGCAAATTTCAATTATGAGAAATTGCTCAAAAGTGAAACTTTGTCGTGCGGTTTCACTACGGTTGGGCTTAAAAGGGGTAAAAATAATAGCTCAAAACGTTGCAAAATTTGGCATGCAGGATTGTTTATCCAATGGGCATCCAAATATATGATCAAGTTTCCATTCTAAGAAGTACATCAAAAGTGAAACTCCATCGTACATCTTTGTTAGGGTTTGGCTTAAAGGAGTTGAAAATAACTCTGAACATCATGAAAGTTGGCGTGCACACTTATCATCCAAATGCGCATCAAAAGATATGATCAAATTTTAATTCTGAGAAATTTGTAAAAAGTGAAACTCTATCGTGCGGTTTCACAAAGGTTGGGGTTAAAGGGAGTGAAAATAGCTCGGAACGTCGTGAAAGTTGGAGTGCACGCTTGTCTATCAAATGGGAATCCAAATCTATGATCAAATTTCAATTGCGAGAAAATTGTCAAAAGTGAAAGCGGGTCCAAATAGCTCGAAACATTGCAAAATTTGGCGTGCACACTTGTATACCAAATGGGCATCCAAATCTATGATCAAATTTCAATTCTGGGAATTTGGTCAAAAGTGAAACTCCATCATGCGGTTTCGCTATGGTTTGGCTTAAAGGAGGGAAAAAGAGCTCTGAACATCACTAAATTTTGCATGCACTCTTATCTACCAAATGGGCATCTAAATCTATGATCATATTTCAATTCTAAGAAATTGGTCAAAAGAGAAACTTCATCGTGCACTTTCGCTAAGGTTGCACTTAAACGGAGTGAAATAGCTCAGAACGTCTAGAAAGTTAGCGTGTACGCTTGTTTATTTAAATGGCTACCTAAATCCACTTTCAAATTTCACTTCTGAAAAAATAAACACAAGTGCATCTTTTCAACTTTTGTTTGACCATCCTTGAATGAGGGCCAAAATAGCTCCAAATCTCATACAAATGGGTGTCCATGCCTATCTTTGAAATGGGTGTCTAAATCTACTTTAAATTTGAATTTTCAAAAAATGGAAAAAATGCAACGTTTTAGGCCTTGGTTTGACGAAGTTTGACTGAGGCCCAAAATGGCTCGCAATCCCAAAAAAATATACATGTAGGGATTATCTCTGAAATGGGTACCTAAATACAGTTTCAAATTTCAATTTCGAGAAAGTCAAGAAAAGTGGATTTCTTAGAACTTGGTTTGACCAACCTTAACTAAGTGCCGAAATAACTCAAAATTTGCAAATATATGTGTGCCTCTTAAATGGGTATCTAAATTTACTTTTAAATTTGATTTATAAGAAATTCGAAAAAAGTGCAACCTTTTAGGCCTTGGTTTGACCAACTTTGACCAACATCTAAAATAACTCAAAATCCCCTGAAAGTGTGTATGCATGGTTATCTCTCAAATAGATACCTAAATTCTCTTTCAAGTTTCAATTACAAGAAAGTCAAAAAAATAGCATCTCTTAGACCTTTGCTTGACCAACCTTCAATAACAACCAAAATAACTTTGAACATCGAGAAAGTTGGTGTGCACTGTTATCTACCAAATGCTAAGATAAATCTATGATCAAATTTTAATTCTGAGAAATTATTCAAAAGTGAAACTCTGTTGTATGGTTTTGCTGAGCTTGGGATTAAAGGGGGTGAAATATTTTGGAACGTCTCAAAATTTTAGGTGCATGCTTGTCTATCAAATGGGCATTCAAATCTATCATCAAATTTTGATTATAAGAAACTGCTCAAAAGTGGAACTTCATCATGCTTTTTCGCTAGGGTTGGGCTTAAAGGTGGTCAAAATATCTTGGAACTTTGCGAAAGTTGGAGTGCATTCTTATTTATGTAATGGGCATCCAATTCTATGATCAAGTTTCAATTCTTAGAAGTTGGTCAAAAGCGAAACTCCATCGTGCGGTTATGTTAGGGTTTGGCTTAAAGGAGTCGAAAATAACTCTGAACATCATGAAAGTTGGCATGCACTCTTATCTTCCAAATGCACATCTAAATCTATGATCAAATTTTAATTCTGAGAAATTGGTCAAGAGTGAAACTTCGTCATGCGGTTTCGCTAAGATTGGGGTTAAAGGGGGTGAAAATAGCTCAAAACGTCGTGAAAATTGGATTGCATGGTTATCTATCAAACGGGCATCCAAATCTATGATCAAATTTAAATTCCGAGAAATTGGTCAGAAGTGAAACTCCGTTATGCATTTTCGCTAGAGTTGGGCTTGAAGGAGTCCAATTAGCTCGGACAATTGCAAAAGTTGGCATGCAAGTTTTTATAACAAACAGGCATCCAAATCTATGATCAAATTTCAACTCTGAGAATTTGGTCAAAACTGAAACTCCATCATTTGATTTTGCTAAGATTTGGCTTAAAGGAGGGGAAAATGGCTCTAAGAAATTGGACACAAATGCAACCTTTTAGGCTTTGGTGTCACCAAGTTTGCCTAAGGTTCAAAATAGCTCGAAATCCCCTGAAAGTTTATATGCATGGTTATCTCTCAAATGGGTGCCTAAATTCTCTTCCAAATTTCAATTACAAGAAAGCCGAAAAAATAACATCTCTTAGACCTTTACTTGACCAACCTTGAATAACGACCAAAATAGCTCCGAACATCATGAAATTTATCATGCACTATTATCTACCAAATGTGCTGATAAATCTATGATTAAATTTTAATTTTGAGAAATTAGTCAAACGTGAAACTCCGTTGTGCGGTTTGCTAAGGTTGGGCTTAAAGGGGTTGAAAATATTTTGGAATGTCTCAAAATTTTGCATGCATGCTTGTTAATCAAATGGGCATTCAAATTTATGATCAAATTTAAATTCTAAGAAACAGTTCAAAAGTGAAACTCCGTCGTGTGATTTCGACAGGGTTGGGATTAAAGGGGGTCAAAATAGCTCAGAATATGGTGAAAGTTGGCATGCATTCTTGTCTATCCAATATGCATCCAAACATATGATCAAGTTTCAATTCTAAAAATTTGGTCAAAGATGAGATTCCATCGTGCAGTTTTGTTAGGGTTTGGCTTTAAGATGCCGAAAATAGCTCTCAACATCGTGAAAGTTGGCATGCACTCTTATCTTCCAAATGTGCATTTAAATCTACGATTAAATTTTAATTCCAAGAAATTGGTTAAAAGTGAAACTCTATTGTGCAGTTTTGCCAAGGTTGGGGTTAAAGTGGGTGAAAATAGCTCGGAGTGTCGTGAAAGTTGGAGTGCACGCTTCTCTATCAAATGGGCATTCAAATATATCATCAAAATTCAATTCTATGAAATTGGTCAAAAGTGAAACTCCAGTGTGCATTTTTGCTAGAGTTGGGCTCAAAGGGGTCCAAATAGCTCGAAACATTGCAAAAGTTGGTGTGCACTTTTTAAAATCAAACGGGAATCCAAATCTATGATAAAATTTCAACTTCGAGAATTTGGTCAAAAGTGAAACTCCATCATTCGATTTCGCTAAGGTTTGGCTTAAAGGAGGGGAAAATAGCTCTGAACATCACGAAATAGCTCTGAACATCACGAAAAATATGTGTGCACGCTTATCTACCAAATAGGCATATCGACGCTTTCGCTAAGGTTCCACTTAAAGGGAGTGGAAATAGCTCGAAACTTCTCAAATGTTGGCGTGTACGCCTGTTTATTGAAATGGGTACCTAAATCCACTTTCAAATTTCAATTCTGAAAAAGTCGACAAAAGTGCATATTTTCAAGCTTGGTTTGACCATCCTTGATTAAGGGCCAAAATAGCTCCAAATCTCATAAAAATAGGTGTCAATGCCTATATTTGAAATGGGTATCTAAATCTACTTTAAAATTTGAATTTTGAGAAATTGGAAATAATGCAACGTTTTAGGCCTTGGTTTGACGTAGTTTGACCGATGTCCAAAATGGCTCGCAATCCCCAAAAAATATACATGTATTCTTTATCTACCAAATGGATACCTAAATACAGTTCAAATTTCAATTTCGAGAATGTCAAGAAAAGTGCATTTCTTAGAAGTTCGTTTGCCCAACCTTAACTAAGGGTTGAAAAAACCCGAAATCTCACAAAAATATGTGTGCACGCTTATCTCTTAAATGGGCATCTAAATATACTTTTACATTTGATTTCTAAGAAATTGGAAAAAAGTGCAAGCTTTTAGGCCTTGGTTTGACCAATTTTTACTAAGGTTAAAAATAGCTCGAAATCCCCTCAGAGTTTGTATGCATGGTTATCTCTCAAATGGGTATCTAAATTCTCTTTCAAATTTCAATTATGAGAATGTCTAAAAAATATGATCTCTTAGACCTTTGCTTGACCAGCCTTGAATAACGACCAAAATAGCTCCGAACATCGTGAAAGTTGGCATGCACTCTTATCTACCAAATGCGCAGATAAATCTACAATCAAATTTTAATTCTGAGAAATTGGTCAAAAGTGAAACTCCCTTGTGTTGTTTTGCTAAGGTTGGGTTTAAAGTGGGTGAAAATATTTTGCAGCATTGTGAAAGTTCATGTGCAAGCTTGTCTATCAAATGGACATCCAAATCTATGAGCAAATTTCAATTCTGAGAAACTACTCAAAAGTGAAACTCTGTCATGCGGTTTCACTACGGTTGGGCTTAAAAGGGGTCAAAATAATAGCTCAGAACGTTGCAAAATTTGGCGTGCATGATTTTTAATCCAATGGGAATCCAAATCTATGATCAAGTTTCCATTATAAGAAGTACGTCAAAAATGAAACTCCATCGTTAGGGTTTGGCTTAAATGAGCTAAAAACAACTCTGAACATCATGAAATTTGGTGTGCACAGTTATCGTCCAAATGCACATCAAAAGATATGATCAAATTTTAATTTCGAGAAATTTGTAAAAAGTGAAACTCCATCATGCGATTTCGCAAAGGTTGGGGTTAAAGGGGCTGAAAATAGCTCCAAACGTCGGGAAAGTTGGAGTGCACCCTTTTCTATCAAATGGGCATCCAAATCTATGATCAAATTTCAATTGTGAGAAAATTGTCAAAAGTGAAACTTCGTCGTGCATTTTCGCTAGAGTTCGACTTAAAGCGGGTCCAAAGAGCTTGAAACATTACAAAATTTGGCGTGCACACTTGTATATCAAACGAGCATCCAAGTCTATGATCAAATTTCAATTCTGGGAATTTGGTCAAAAATGAAACTCCATCATGAGGTTTTGCTAAGGTTTGGGTTAAAGGAGGGAAAAAGAGCTCTGAACATCACTAAATTTGGCATGCACTCTTATCTACCAAATGGGCATCTAAATCTATGATCATATTTCAATTCTAAGAAATTGGTCAAAAGAGAAACTTTATCATGTGCTTTTGCTAAGGTTGCACTCAAAGGGAGTGAAATAGCTCGAAACGTCGCGAAAGTTAGCATGTACGCTTGTTTATTGAAATGGGTACCTAAATCCACTTTCAAATTTCACTTCTGAAAAAGTCAGCAAAAGTGCATATTTTCAACTTTTGTTTGACCATCCCTGAATGCGGGCCAAAATAGCTCCAAATCTCATAAAAATAGGTGTCCATGCCTATCTTTTAAATGGGTATCTAAATCTACTTTAAAAATTGAATTTTCAGAAAATGGAAAAATGCAACGTTTTAGGCCTTGGTTTGACGGAGTTTGACCGAGGTCCAAAATGGCTCGCAATCCCAAAAAAATCTACACGTAGGGATTATCTCTCAAATGGGTACCTAAACACAGTTTCAAATTTCAATTTCAAGAAAGTCAGGAAAAGTTCATTTCTTAGAACTTGGTTGGACCAACCTTAACTAAGTGCCGAAATAACTCAAAATCTGCAAAAAAATGTTTGCCTCTTAAATGGGTATCTAAATCTAATTTTAAATTTGATTTCTAAGAAATTGGGAAAAGGTGCAACCTTTTAGGCCTTGGTTTGACCAAGTTTGACCAAGGTCGAAAATAACTCGAAATCCCCTGAAAGTGTGTATGCATGGTTATCTCTCAAATGGGTACCTAATTTCTCTTTCAAATTTCAATTACAAGAAAGTCAGAAAAATAGCATCTCTTGGACCTTTGCTTGACCAACATTGAATAACGACCAAAATATATTCGAACATCGTGAAAGTTGGTGTGCATTGTTATCTACCAAATGCTAAGATAAATCTACAATCAAATTTTAATTCTGAGAAATTTGTCAAAACTGAAACTCTATTGTATGGTTTCGCTGAGGTTGTGATTAAAGGGGGTGAAATATTTTGGAACGTCTCAAAATTTTGAGTGCACACTTGTCTATCAAATGGGAATTCAAATCTATGATCAAATTTCAATTATAAGAAACTGCTCAAAAGTGAAACTTCGTCATGCGTTTTCGCTAGGGTTGGGCTTAAAGGTAGTCAAAATAGCTTGGAACATTGCGAAAGTTGGAGTGCATCCTTGTTTATCTAATGGGCATCCAAATCTATGATCAAGTTTCAATTCTTGGAAGATGGTCAAAAGCGAAACTCCATCGTGCAGTTTTGTTAGGGTTTGGCTTAAAGGAGATGAAAATAACTCTGAACATCATGAAAGATGGCGTGCACTCTTATCTTCAAAATACACATCTATATCTATGATCAAATTTTAATTCTGTTAAATTGGTCAAGAGTGAAACTCCATCATGTGATTTCGCTAAAATTGGGGTTAAAGGGGGTGAAAATAGCTCAAAAGGTCGCGAAAGTTGGAGTGCAGGGTTATCTATCAAACAGGCATCCAAATCTATGATCAAATTTCAATTCTGACAAATTGGTCAGAAGTGAAACTTCGTCGTCCATTTTTTCTAGAGTTGGGCTCCAAGGGGTCCAAATAGCTCAGACCATTGCAAAAGTTGGCATGCACACTTTTATATCAAACGGGCATCCAAATCTATGATCAAATTTCAACTCCAAGAATTTGGTCAAAAGTGAAACTCGATCATTCAATTTCACTAGCGTTTGGCTTAAAGGAGGGGAAAATTCCTTTGAGAAATTGGAAACAAATGCAAACTTTAAGGCCTTGGTTTCACCCAGTTTTCCTAAGGTCTTAAATAGCTCGAAATCCCCTGAAAGTTTGTATGCATGGTTGTCTCTCAAATGGGTACTTCAATTCTCTTTCAAATTTCAATTACAAGAAAGACGAAAAAATAACATCTCTTAGACATTTACTTGACCAACCTTGAATAATGACCAAAATAGCTCCGAACATCATGAAAGTTATCATGCACTCTTATCTATCAAATATACCGATAAATCTATGATTAAATGTTAATTTTGAGAAATTAGTCAAACGTGAAACTTCGTTGTGCGGTTTTGCTAAGGTTGGGCTTAAAGGAGGTGAAAATATTTTGGAATGTCTCAAAAGTTTGCATGCACGCTTTTCCATCATCTGCGCATCCAAATTTATGAACAAATTTAAATTCTAAGAAACTGCTCAAAAGTCAAACTCCGTCGTGCAGTTTTGTTAGGGTTTGGCTTAAAGATGCCGAAAATTGCTCTCAACATCATGAAATTTGGCATGTACTCTTATATTCCAAATGTGCATTTAAATCTATGATTAAATTTTAATTCCAAGAAATTGGTTAAAAGTGAAACTCCGTTGTGCGGTTTCGCCAAGGTTTTGTTTAAAGGGGGTGAAAATAGCTCGGAGTTTCACAAAACTTGGAGTTTCACAAAACTTGGAGTTTCACAAAACTTGGAGTTTCACAAAACTTGGAGTGCACGATTAAATTTTAATTCCAAGAAATTGGTTAAAAGTGAAACTTCGTTGTGCAGTTTCTCCAAGGTTGGGGTTAAAGGGGCTGAAAATAGCTTGGAGTGTCACGAAAGTTGGAGTGCACTGTTCTCTATCAAATGGGCATCCAAATCTATGATCAAATTTCAATTCCGAGAAATTGGTCAGAAGTGAAACTCCATCGTGCATTTTCGCTAGAGTTGGGCTCAAAGGGGTCCAAATAGCTCGTAACATTGTGAAAGTTGGTGTGCACGTTTTTATATCAAATGGGCATCCAAATCTATGATCAAATTTCAACTCCAAGAATTTGGTCAAAAGTGAAACTCCATCATTCGATTTCGCTAAGGTTTGGCTTAAAGGAGGGGAAAATAGCTCTGAACATCACAAAATTTTTCATGCACTCTTATCTAACTAGAAATCTTGCAAAAAGATGTGTGTACGCTTATCTACCAAATGGGCATATCGACGCTTTTGCTAAGGTTGCACATAAAGGGATTGAAAATAGCTCGAAACGTTATGAAAGTTGGTGTGTACGCTTGTTTATTGAAATGGGTACCTAAATCCACTTCCAAATTTTACTTCTGAAAAAGTCAACAAAAGTGCATCTTTTCAACTTTTGTTTGACCATCCTTGAATGAGGGCGAAAATAGCTCCAAATCTCATAAAAATACATGTCCATGCCTATCTTTGAAATGGGTATCTAAATCTACTTTAAAATTTGAATTTTCAAAAAATGGAAAAAATGCAACGTTTTAGGCCTTGGTTTTGACGAAGTTTGACCGAGGTCCAAAATGGCTCACAATCCCAAAAAATTATAGATGTAGGTATTATCTCTCAAATGGGTACCTAAATACAGTTTCAAATTTCAATTTCGAGAAAATCAAGAAAAATGCATTTCTAAGAACTTGGTTTGACCAACCTTAACTAAGTGCCAAACTAACTCAAAATTTGCAAAAATATGTTTGCCTCTTAAATGGGTATCTAAATCTACTCTTAAATTTGATTTCTAAGAAATTGGAAAAAAGTGCAACCTTTTAGGCCTTGGTTTGATGAAGTTTGACCAAGGTCCAAAATAGCTCGAAATCCCTTGAAAGTGTGTATGCATGGTTATCTCTCAGATGGGTACCTTGTCTTTCAAATTTCAATTACAAGAAAGTCGAAAAAATAGCATCTCTTAGACCTTTGCTTGACCAACCTTGAATACCGACCAAAATAACTTCGAACATCATGAAAGTTGGAGTGGATTGTTATCTACCAAATGCTAAGATAAATCTACGATCAAATTTTAATTCTAAGAAATTAGTCAAAAGTGTAACTCTGTTGTATGCTTTTGCTGAGGTTGGGATTAAAGGGGGTGAAATATTTTGGAACGTCTCGAAATTTCACGTGCACGCTTGTCTATCAAATGGGCATTCAAATCTATGATGAAATTTCAATTATAGTAAACTGCTCAAAAGTGATACTTCGTCATGCGTTTTCGCTAGGGTTGGGTTTAAAGGTGGTCAAAATAGCTTGGAACATGGCGAAAGTTGGCGTGCATGCTTGTTTATCTAATGGGCATCCAATTATATGATCAAGTTTCAATTCTTAGAAGTTGTTCAAAAGCGAAACTCCATCATGCAGTTTTGTTACAGTTTGGCTTAAAGGAGTCAAAAATAACTCTGAACATCATGATCAAATTTCTACCAAATGGGCGTCTAAATCTATGGTCATATTTTAATTCTAAGAAATTCGTCAAAAGAGAAACTTACCGTGCGATTTCGCTAAGTTTGCACTCAAAGGGAGTGAAATAGCTCGAAATGTCGTGAAAGTTAGCGTGTACGCTTGTTTATTGAAATGGTTACCTAAATCCACTTTCAAATTTCACTTTTGAAAATGTCAACAAAAGTGCATCTTTTCAACTTTTGTTTGACCATCCTTGAATGAGGGCCAAAATACCTCCAAATCTCATAAAAATAGGTGTCAATGCCTATCTTTGAAATGGGTATCTAAATCTACTTTAAAATTTGAATTTTCAAAAAATGGAAAGAATGCGACGTTTTAGGCCTTGGTTTGGCGAAGTTTGACTGAGGTCTAAAATGGCTCGCAATCCCAAAAAAATTTACATGTAGGGATTATCTCTCAAATGGGTACCTAAATACAGTTTCAAATTTCAATTTCGAAAAAGTCAAGAAAAGTGCATTTCTTAGAACCTGGTTTGACCAACCTAACTAAGTGCCGAAATAACTTGAAATTCGTAAAAATATGTGTGCCTCTTAAATGGGTATCTAAATCTACTTTTAAATTTGATTTCTAAGAAATTGGAAAAAAGTGCAACCTTTTAGGCCTTGGTTTGACCAAGTTTTACCAAGGTCCAAAATAGCTCGAAATCCCCTGAATGTGTGTATGCATGGTTATCTCTCAAATGGGTACCTAAATTCTCTTTCAAATTTCAATTACAAGAAAGTAAAAAAAATAGCATCTCTTAGAGCTTTGCTTGACCAACCTTGAATAACGACCGAAATAACTTCGAACATCGTGAAAGTTGGTGTGCACTGTTATCTACCAAATGCTAAGATAAATCTACAATCAAATCTTAATTCTGAGATATTAGTCAAAAGTGAAACTCTGTTGTATGATTTTGCTGAGGTTGGGATTAAAGGGGGTGAAATATTTTGGAATGTCTTGAAATTTCATGTGAACACTTGTCTATCAAATGGGCATTCAAATCTATGATCAAATTTCAATTATAAGAAATTGCTCAAACTCCATCGTACGGTTTTGTTAGGGTTTGGCTTAAAGGAGTCGAAAATAACTCTGAAGATCATGAAAGTTGGCGTGCATTCTTATCTTCTAAATGCACATCTAAATCTACGATCAAATTTTAATTTCGAGAAATTGGTCAAGAGTGAAACTCCGTCATGCAGTTTCACTAAGATTAGGGTTAAAGGGGGTGAAAATAGCTCAAAAAACCATGAAAGTTGGAGTGCAAAGTTATCTATCAAACGGGCATCCAAATCTATGATCAAATTTCAATTCTGAGATATTGGTTAGAAGTGAAACTCAGTCGTGCATTTTTGCTAGAGTTGGGCTCGAAGGAGTCCAAATAGCTCGGACCTTTGCAAAAGATGGCATGCACATTTTTATATCAAACGGGCATCCAAATATATGATCAAATTTCAACTCCGAGAATTTGGTCAAAAGTGAAACTCCGTCATTCGAGTTCTCTAAGGTTTGGCTTAAAGGAGGGAAAAATGGCTCTGAGAAATTGGAAACAAACACAACCTTTTAGGCCTTGGTTTCACCAAGTTTTCCTAAGATCCAATATAGCTCGAAATCCCCCGAAAGTTTGTATGCATTTTTATCTCTCAAATGGCTACCTAAATTCTCTTTCAAATTTCAATTACAAGAAAGCCAAAAAAATATCATCTCTTAGACCTTTACTTTGCCAACCTTGAATTATGACCAAAATAACTCCAAACATCATGAAAGCATGCACTCTTATCTACCAAATGCGAAACTCCATCATGCGGTTTTGTTAGGGTTTGGCTTAAAGGAGTCGAAAATAACTCTGAACATCATGAAAGTTGGCGTGCACTCTTATCTTCCAAATGCACATCTAAATCTATGATCAAATTTCAATTCCAAGTAATTGGTCAAGCGTGAAACTCCATCATGCGGTTTCTTTAAGATTGGGGTTAAAGGGGGTGAAATAACTCAAAATGTTGCTAGAGTTGGAGTGCACGGTTATCTATCAAACGGGCATCCAAATCTATGAATAAATTTCAATTCTGAGAAATTGGTCAGAAGTGAAACTCCATTGTGCATTTTTGCTAAAGTTGGCCTCGAAGGGGTCCAAATAGCTCGAACCATTGCAAAAGTTGGCGTGCACATTTTTATATCAAACGGGCATCCAAATATATGATCAAATTTCAACTCCGAGAATTTGGTCAAAAGTGAAACTTCGTCATTCGATTTTGCTAACGTTTGGCTTAAAGGAGGGGAAAATGGCCCTGAGAAATTGGAAACAAATGCAACCTTTTAGACCTTGGTTTCACCAAGTTTGCCGAAGGTCCAAAATAGCTTGAAATACCCTGAAAATTTGCATGCATGGTTATCTCTCAAATGGGTACCTAAATTCTCTTTCAAATTTCAATTACAAGAAAGCAGAAAAAATAACATCTCTTAGACCTTCACTTGACCAACTTTGAATAACGACCAAAATAGCTCTGAACATCATGAAAGTTAGAATGCACTCTTATCTACCAAATGCGCTGATAAATCTACGATTAAATTTTAATTTTGAGAAATTAGTCAAATGTGAAACTCCGTTGTGCGGTTGTGGTAAGGTTGGGCTTAAAGGGGGTGAAAATATTTTGGAATGTCTCAAACATTTTCATGCACGATTGTTCATCAAATGGACATCCAAATTTATGATCAAATTTAAATTCTAAGAAACTGCTCAAAAGTGAAACTCCGTTGTGCGGTTTCGATAGGGTTGGGCTTAACGGGGGTCAAAATAGCTCAGAACGTCACGAAAGTTGGCTGGCATGCTTGTCTATTCAATATGCATCCAAACCTATGATTAAGTTTCAATTCTGAGAATTTGGTCAAAGTTGAGACTCCATCATGCATTTTTGTTAGGGTTTGGCTTAAAGATGCCGAAAATAGCTCTCAACATCGTGAAAGTTGGCATGCACTCTTATCTTCCAAATGTGCATTTAAATCTATGAATAAATTTTAATTGCAAGAAACTGGTTAATAGTGAAACTCCGTTGTGCCGTTTCACCAAGGTTGGGGTTAACGGTATTGAAAATAGTTCGGAGTGTCATGAAAGTTGGAGTGCACGCTTCTATATCAAATGTGCATCCAAATCTATGATCAAATTTCAATTCTGAGAAATTGGTCAAAAGATAAACTTCGTCATGCATTTTCACTACCGTTGGGCTCAAAGGGGTCCAAATAGCTCGGAACATTGCAAAAGTTGGCGAGCATGTTTTTATATCAAATGGGCATCCAAATATATGATCAAATTTCAACTCCAAGAATTTGGTCAAAATAAAAATGCTATCATTCGATTTCTCTAAGGTTTGGCTTAAAGGAGGGGAAAATAGCTTTGAATATCGCAAAAATTTTCATGCACTCTTATCTAACTAGAAATCTCACAAAAATATGTGTGCACGCTTATCTACCAAATGGGCATATCGGTGTTTTCGCTAAGGTTGCACTTAAAGGGAGTGAAAATAGCTCGGAACGTTACGAAAGTTGGCGTGTATGCTTGTTTATTGAAATGGGTACCTAAATCCACTTTCAAATTTCAATTCTAAAAAAGTCGACAAAAGTGCATATTTTCAACCTTGGTTTGACCATCCTTGATTAAGGGCCAAAATAGCTCCAAATCTCATAAAAATAGGTGTCAATGCCTATATTTGAAATGGGTATCTAAATCTACTTTAAAATTTAAATTTTGAGAAATTGGAAATAATGCAATGTTTTAGGCCTTGGTTTGACGAAGTTTGACCGATGTCCAAAATGGCTCGCAATCCCAAAAAAATATACATGTATTCTTTATCTACCAAATGGATACCTAAATACAGTTTCAAATTTCAGTTTCAAGAAAGTCAAGAAAAGTGTAATTCTTAGAACTTTGTTTGACCAGCCTTAACTAAGGGCTGAAATAACCCGAAATCTCACAAAAATATGTGTGCACACTTGTCTCTCAAATGGGTATCTAAATATACTTTTACATTTGATTTCTAAGAAATTGGAAAAAAGTGCTAGCTTTAAGGCCTTGGTTTGACCAAGTTTTACTAAGATCCAAAATAGCTTGAAATCCCCTCAGAGTTTGTATGCATGGTTATCTCTCAAATGGGTATCTAAATTCTCTTTCAAATTTCAATTATGAGAAAGTCAGAAAAATATGATCTCTTAGACCTTTGCTTGATCAGCCTTGAATAACGACCAAAATATCTCCGAACATTGCGAAAGTTGGAATGCACTCTTATCTACCAAATGCGCAGATAAATTAGTCAAAAGTGAAACTCGCATGTGTTGTTTTGCTAAGGTTGGGCTTAAAGCAGGTGAAAATATTTTGCAACGTCGTGAAAGTTCATGTGCAAGCTTATCTATCAAATGGACATCCAAATCTATGAGCAAATTTCAATTTTGAGAAACTGCTCAAAAGTGAAACTCTGTCGTGTGGTTTCACTAGGGTTGGGCTTAAAAGGGGTCAAACTAATAGCTCGAAACATTGCAAAATTTGGCATGCATGACTATTTATCCAATGGGAATCCAAATCTATGTTCAAGTTTCCATTCTAAGAAGCACGTCGAAAGTGAAACTCCATCGTACAGTTTTGTTAGGGTTTGGCTTAAAGGAGCTAAAAATAACTCCGAACATCGTGAAAGTTGGCGTGCACACTTATCATCCAAATGCACATCAAAAGATATGATTAAATTTTAATTCCGAGAAATTTGTACAAAGTGAAACTCCATCCTTTAGTTTTGCAAGGTTAGGGTTAAAGGGGGTGAAAATAGCTCGGAACGTCGTGGAATTTGGAGTGTACGCTTGACTATCAAATGGGCATCCAAATCTATGATCAAATTTCAATTGTGAGAAAATTGTCCAAATAGCTCGAAACATTACAAAATTTGGTGTGCACACTTGTATATCAAACGGGCATCAAAATCTATGATCAAATTTCAATTCTAGGAATTTGGTCAAAAGTGAAATTATGTCTTGCGGTTTCGCTAAGGTTTGGCTTAAAGGAGGGAAAAACAGCTCTGAACATCCCTAAATTTGGCATGCACTCTTATCTACAAAATGGGAATTTAAATCTATGATCATATTTCAATTCTAAGAAATTGGTCTAAGGAGAAACCTTATCATGCGCTTTCAATAAGGTTGCACTTATAGGGAGTGAAATAGCTTGGAATGTCATGAAAGTTAGCATGTATGCTTGTTTATTGAAATGGGTACCTAAATCCACTCTCAAATTTCACTTCTGAAAAAGTCAACAAAAGTGCATCTTTTCAACTTTTGTTTTACCATCCTTGAACGAGGGCCAAAATAGCCCCAAATCTCATAAAAATAGGTTTCCATGCCTATCTTTGAAATGGGTATCTAAATCTACTTTAAAATCTGAATTTTCAGAAAATGGAAAAAATGCCACGTTTTAGGCCTTGGTTTGACGAAGTTTGACCGAGGTCCAAAATGGCTTGCAATCCCAACAAAATCTACATCTAGGGATTATCTCTCAAATGGGTAACTAAATACAGTTTCAAATTTCAATTTCGAGAAAGTCAAGAAAAGTGCATTTCTTAGAACTTGGTTTGAAATTCGCAAAAATATGTCTGCCTGTTAAATTGATTTGTAAGAAATTGGAAAAAAGTGCAGCGTTTTAGGCCTTGGTTTGAACAAGTTTGACTAAGGTCCAAAATAGCTGGAAATCGCCTGAAAGTGTGTATGCATGGTTATCTCTAAAATGGGTACCTAAATTCTCTTTCAAATTTCAATTACAAGAAACTCGGAAAAATAGAATCTCTTATACCTTTTCTTGACCAACCTTGAATAACGACCAAAATAACTTCAAGCATCGTGAAAGTTGGTGTGCACTATTATCTACCAGATACTAAGATAAATTTGCAATCAAATTTTAATTCTAAGAAATTAGTCAAAAGTGAAACTCTGTTGTATGGTTTTGCTGAGGTTGGGATTAAAGTGCGTGAAATATTTTGGAACGTCTCGAAATTTCACATGCACCACTTGTCTATCAAATGGGCATTCAAATCTATGATCAATTTTCAATTATAAGAAAATTCTCAAAAGTTAAACTTCGTCATGCATTTTCGCTAGGGTTGGGCTTAAAGGTGGTCAAAATAGCTTGGAATGTTGCGAAAGTTGGCATGCACATTTATCTATCAAACAGGCATTCAAATCTATGATCAAATTTCAATTCTGAGAAATTGGTCAGAAGTGAAACTTTGTCGTGCATTTCCCTAGAGTTGGGCTCGAAGGGGTTTAAATAGCTCAGACCATTGCAAAAGTTGGCGTGCACATTTTTTTATCAAACGGGCATCCAAATCTATGATCAAATTTCAACTCCGAGAATTTGGTCAAAAGTGAAACTCCATCATTCGATTTTGCTAAGGTTTGGCTTAAAGGAGGGAAAAATGGCTTTGAGAAATTGGAAACAAATGCAACCTTTTAGGCCTTGGTTTCACTAAGTTTGCCTATGGTCCAAAATAGCTCAAAATCCCTTGAAAGTTTGTATGCATGGTTATCTCTCAAATGGGTACCTAGATTCTCTTTCAAATTTCAATTACAGGAAAGCCGAAAAAATAACACCTATTAGACCTTTACTTGACCAACCTTGAATAATGTCCAAAATAGCTCCGAACAACATGAAAGTTAGCATGCAGTCTTATCTACCAAATGCGCTGATAAATCTACGATTAAATTTTAATTTTGAGAAATTAGTCAAACGTGAAACTCTGTTGTGCGGTTGTGCTAAGGTTGGGATTAAAGGGGGTGAAAATATTTTGGAATGTCTCAAAAGTTTGCGTGCACGCTTATTAATCAAATGGGCATAAAAATTTATAATCAAATTTAGATTCTAAGAAATTGGTCAAAAGTGAAACTCCGTCGTGCGATTTAGATAGGGTTGGGCTTAAAGGGGGTCAAAATAGATCGGAACGTTGCGAAAGTTGGCGTGCATGCTTTTCTATCCAATATGCATCCAAACCTATGATCAAGTTTCAATTCTAAGAATTTGGTCAAAGCTGAGACTCCATTGTGCAGTTTTGTTAGGGTTTGGCTTAAAGATGCCGAAAATAGCTCTCAACATCATGAAAGTTGGCATGCAATCTTATCTTGCAAATGCCCATTTAAATCTATGATTAAATTTTAATTCCAAGAAATTGGTTAAAAGTGAAACTCTGTTGTGTGGTTTCACCAAGGTTGGGGTTAAAGGGGGTGAAAATAGCTCAGAGTGTTGTGAAAGTTGGAGTGCACGCTTCTATATCAAATGCACATCCAAATCTATGATCAAATTTCAATTCCGAGAAATTGGTCAAAAGTGAATCTTCGTCGTGTAATTTCGCTAGAGTTGGGATCAAGGGTCCAAATAGCTTGGAACATTGCAAAAGTTGGTGTGCACTTTTCTATATCAAACGGGCATCCAAATCTATGTCAAATTTCAACTCCGAGACTTTGGTCAAAAGTGAAAGTCTATCATTTGATTTTGTTAAGGTTTCACTTAAAGGAGGGGAAAATAGATCTAAACATCACAAAATTCTTCATGCACTCTTATCTAACTAGAAATCTCACAAAAATATGTGTGCACGCTTATATACCAAATGGGCATATAGGCACTTCTCTAAGCTTGCACTTAAAGGGAGTGAAAATAGCTCAGAACGTTACGAAAGTTGTCATGTATGCTTATTTATTGAAATGGGTACCTAAATCCACTTTCAAATTTCACTTCTGAAAAAGTCAACAAAAGTGCATTTTTCAACTTTTGTTTGACCATCCTTGAATGAGGGCCAAAATAGCTCCAAATCTTATAAAAATAGGTGTGTGTGCCTATCTTTGAAATGGGTATCTAAATGTACTTTAAAATTTGAATTGTCAGAAAATGGAAAAAATGCAACGTTTTAGGCCTTGGTTTGATGAAGTTTGACCGAGGTCCAAAATGGCTCA
This sequence comes from Pseudotsuga menziesii, assembly GCA_001517045.1. Classification (NCBI taxonomy): domain Eukaryota; kingdom Viridiplantae; phylum Streptophyta; class Pinopsida; order Pinales; family Pinaceae; genus Pseudotsuga; species Pseudotsuga menziesii. The sequence goes on along the minus strand of LPNX011001810.1, from coordinate 695,383 downwards.
CAATCCCAAAAAAATCTATATGTAGGGATTATCTCTCAAATGGGTACCTAAATACAGCTTCAAATTTCAATTTCAAGAAAGTCAAGAAAAGTGCATTTCTTAGAACTTGGTTTGACCAACCTTAACTAAGTGCCCAAATAACTCGAAATTCGCAAAAATATGTGTGCCTATTAAATGGGTATCTAAATCTACTTTTAAATTTGATTTCTAAGAAATTGGAAAAAAGTGCAACCTTTTAGGCCTTGGTTTGACCAAGTTTGTCTAAGGTCTAAAATAGCTCGAAATCCCTTGAAAGTGTTTATGCATGGTTATCTCTCAAATGGGTACCTAAATTCTCTTTCAAATTTCAATTACAAGTAAGTAAAAAAAATAACATCTCTTAGACCTTTGCTTGACCAACCTTGAATAACGACCAAAATAACTTCGAACATCATGAAAGTTGGTGTGCACTATTATCTACCAAATGCTAAGATAGATCTATGAACAAATTTTAATTCTGAGAAGTTGGTCAAAAGTGAAACTTTGTTGTATGGTTTTGCTGAGTTGGGATTAAAGGGGGTGAAATATTTTGGAACGTCTCAAAATTTCGCATGCATGCTGCATATCAAATGGGCATTCAAATCTATGATCAAATTTCAACTGTAAGAAACTGTTCAAAAGTGAAACTTCGCCATGCGTTTTCGCTAGGGTTGGGCTTAAAGGTGGTCAAAATAGCTTGGAATGTTGTGAAAGTTGGCGTGGATGCTTGTTTATCTAATGGGCATCCAAATCTATGATCAAGTTTCAATTCTTAGAATGTTGTCAAAAGTAAAACTCCATCATGCAGTTTCGTTAGGGTTTGGCTTAAAGTAGTTGAAAATAACTCTGAACATCATGAATGTTGGAGTGCACTCTTATCTTCCAAATGCACATCTAAATCTATGATCCAATTTTAATTCCGAGAAATTGGTCAAGAGTGAAACTCTGTAATGCGGTTTCGCTAAGATTCGGGTTAAAGGGGGTGAAAATAGCTCAAAACGTTGCGAAAGGTGGAGTGCACGTTTATCTAACAAACGGGCATCTAAATCTATGGTCAAACTTCAATTCTGAGAAATTGGTCAAAAGTGAAACTCCGTCGTGCATTTTTGCTAGAGTTTGGCTTGAAGGGGTCCAAATAGCTCAGACCATTGCAAAAGTTGTCGTGCACGTTTTTATATCAAACGGGCATCTAAATATATGATCAAATTTCAACTCTGAGAATTTGGTCAAAAGAGAAACTCCATCATTTGATTTCGCTAATGTTTGGCTTAAAGGAGGGGAAAATGGCTCTTAGAAATTGGAAACAAATGCAACTTTTCAGGCCTTGGTTTCACTAAGTTTTCCTAAGGTCCAAAATAACACGAAATCCCCTGAAAGTTTGTATGCATGGTTATCTCCCAAATGGTTACCTAAATTCTCTTTCAAATTTCAATTACAAGAAAGCCAAAAAAATAACATCTCTTAGACCTTTACTTGACCAACCCTTAATAGCGACAAAAATAGTTCCGAACATCATGAAATTTAGCACGCACTCTTATCTACCAAATGTACCGATAAATCTACGATTAAATTTTAATTTTGAGAAATTAGTCAAACGTGAAACTCCGTTGTGTGGTTGTGCTAAGGTTGGGCTTAAAGGGGCTGAAAATATTTTGGAATGTCTTAAAAGTTTTCATGCATGCTTGTTCATCAAATCGTCATCCAAAATTATGATCAAATTTAAATTCTAAGAAACTGCTCAAGAGTGAAACTTCGTCATGCGGTTTCGATAGGGTTGGGCTTAAAGGGAGTCAAAATAGCTTGGAACATCACGAAAGTTGGCGTGCATGTTTTTCTATCCAATATGCATCCAAACCTATGATAAGGTTTCAATTCTGAGAATTTGGTCAAAGTTGAGACTCCATCGTATAGTTTTGTTAGGGTTTGTCTTAAAGATGCCGAAAATAGCTCTCAACATCGTGAAAGGTTGCATGCAATCTTATCTTCCAAATGCGCATTTAAATCTATGATTATATTTTTATTCCAAGAAATTGGTTAAAAGTGAAACTCCGTTGTGCGGTTTCGCTAAGGTTGGGGTTAAAGGGGGTGAAAATAGCTCGGAGTATTGCAAAAGTTGGAGTGCACGCTTATCTATCAAACAGGCATCCAAATCTATGATCAAATTTCAATTCCAAGAAATTGGTAAGAAGTAAAACTTCATCGTGCATTTTCGCTAGAGTTGGGCTCAAAGGGGTCCAAATAAATCGAAACATTGCAAAAGTTGGTGTGCACATTTTTATATCAAATAGGCATCCAAATTTATGATCAAATTTCACCTCCGAGAACTTGGTCAAAAGTGAAACTCCATCATTCGATTTTGCTAATGTTTGGCTTAAAGGAGTGGAAAATAGCTCTGAACATCATGAAATTCTTCATGCACTCTTATCTAACTAGAAATCTCGTAGAAATACGTGTGTCCGCTTATCTACCAAATGGGCATATCGATGCTTTCGCTAAGGTTGCACTTAAAGGGAGTAAAAATAGCACGGAATGTTACGAAAGTTGGCGTGTATCCTTGTTTATTGAAGTGGGTACCTAAATCCTCTTTGAAATTTCAATTCTGGAAAATTCGTCCAGAGTGCATGGTTATCTCCTCAGAGTTTGTATGCATGGTTATCTCTCAAACGGGTATCTAAATTATCTTTCAAATTTCAATTATGACAAAGTTGGAAAAATATGATCTCTTAGACCTTAGCTTGACCAGCCTTGAATAATGACCAAAATAGCTCCGAACATCGTGAAAGTTGGCATGCACTCTTACCTACCAAATGCGCAGATAAATCTACGATCAAATTTTAAGTCTGAGAATTTGGTCAAAAGTGAAACTCCCTTGTGTTGTTTTTCTAAGGTTAGGCTTAAAGCGGGAGAAAATATTTCACAACATCATGAAAGTTCATGTGTAAGCTTGTGTATCAAATGGACATCCAAATCTAGGAGCAAATTTCAATTCTAAGAAACTGCTCAAAAGTGAATCTCTGTCATGCGGTTTCACTAGGGTTGGGCTTTAAAGGGGTTAAAATAATAGCTCAAACGTTGCAAAATTTGGCGTGCATGATTGCTTATTCAATGGGCATCCAAATATATGATCATGTTTCCATTCTAAGAAGTACGTCAAAAGTGAAACTCCATCATACAGTATTATTAGGGTTTGGCTTAAAGGAGCTGAAAATAACTCTGAACATCATGAAAGTTGGCATGCACACTTATCATCCAAATGCACATCAAAAGGTATGATCAAATTTTAATTGCGAGAAAGTTGTAAAAAGTGAAACTTCGTCGTGCAGTTTCACAAAGGTTGGGGTTAAAGGGGGTGAAAATAGCTCGAAACGTCACGAAATTTGGACTGCACGCTTGTCTATCAAATGGGCATCCAAATCTATGGTCAAATTTCAATTGCGAGAAAATTGTCACAAGTGAAACTTCGTCGTGCATTTTCGCTAGAGTTCGGCTTAAAGCGGGTCCAAGTAGCTTGAAACATTGCAAAATTTGGCGTGCACGCTTGTATATCAAACGGGCATCTGAATCTATGATCAAATTTCAATTCTGGGAATTTGGTCAAAAGTGAAACTCTATCATGCGATTTCACTAAGGTTTGGCTTAAAGGAGGGAAAACGAGCTTTGAACATCACTAAATTTGGCATGCACTCTTATCTACCAAACGGGCATCTAAATCTATGATCATATTTCAATTCTAAGAAATTGGTTTAAAGAGAAACTTTAAATAGCTCGAAATGTCGCGAAATTTAGCGTGTACGCTTGTTTATTGAAATGGCTACCTAAATCCACTTTCAAATTTCACTTCTGAAAAAGTCAAACAAGTGCATCTTTTCAACTTTTGTTTGACCATCCTTGAATGAGGGCCAAAATAGCTCCAAATCTCATAAAAATAGGTGTCCATCCCTATCTTTGAAATGGGTATCTAAATCTACTTTAAAATTTGAATTTTTAGAAAATGGAAAAAATGCAACGTTTTAGGCCTTGGTTTGACTGAGGTCCAAAATGGATCGCAATCCCAAAAAAATCTACATCTAGGGATTATCTCTCAAATGGGTACCTAAATAGAGTTTCAAATTTCAATTTCGAGAAAGTCAAGAAAAGTGCATTTCTTAGAACTTGGTTTGACCAACCTTAACTAAGCGCTGAAATAACTCAAAATTCACAAAAATATGTTTGCCTCTTAAATGGGTATCTAAATCTACTTTTAATTTGATTTCTAAGAAATTGGAAAAAATTGCAACCTTTTAGGCCTTGGTTTGACCAAGTTTGACTAAGGTCCAAAATAGCTCGAAATCCCCTGAAAGTGTGTATGCCTGGTTATCTCTCAAATGGGTACCTAAATTCTCTTTCAAATTTCAATTACAATCAAGTCAGAAAAATAGCATCTCTTAGACCTTTGGTTGAAAAACCTTGAATAACGTACAAAATAACTTCAAACATTGTGAAAGTTGGTGTGCATTGTTATCTACCAAATGCTAAGATAAATCTACGATCCAATTTTAATTCTGAGAAATTAGTCAAAAGTGAAACTCTGTTGTATGGTTTTCCTGAGGTTGGGATTAAAGGGTGTGAAATATTTTGGAACATCTCGAAATTTCGCATGCACGCTTGTCTATCAAATGGGCATTCAAATCTATGATCAAATTTCAATTATAAGAAACTGCTCAAAAGTGAAACTTCAACATGTGTTTTCGCTAGGGTTGGGCCTAAAGGTGGTCAAAATAACTTGGAACGTTGTGAAAGTTGGCGTGCACGCTTTTTTATCTAATGGGCATCCAAATCTATGGTCAAGTTTCAATTCTTAGAAGCTGGTCAAAAATGAAACTCCATCGTGCGGTTTTGTTAGGGTTTGGCTTAAGGAGTCGAAAATAACTCTGAACATCATGAAAGTTGGCGTGCACTCTTATATTCCAAATGAAAATCTGAATCTATGATCAAATTTTATATTTGAGTAATTGGTCAAGAGTGAAACTCCGTCATGCGGTTTCACTAAGATTGGGGTTAAAGGGGGTGAAAATAGCTCAAAACCTCATGAAAGTTGGAGTGCACTCTTATCTATGAAACGAGCATCCAAATCTATGATCAAATTTCAATTCTGAGAAATTGGTCAGAAGTGAAACTCTGTCGTGTATTTTCGCTAGAGTTGGGCTCTAAGGGGTCCAAATAGCTCAGACCATTGCAAAAGTTGGCGTGCACGTTTTTATACCAAACGGGCATCGAAATCTATAACCAAATTTCAACTTCGAGAATTTGGTGAAAAGTGAAACTCCATCATTTGATTTTGCTAAGGTTTGGCTTAAAGGAGGGGAAAATGGCTCTGAGAAATTGGAAACAAATGCAACCTTTTAGGCCTTGGTTTCACCAAGTTTTCCTAAGGTCCAAAATAGCTCGAAATCCCCTGAAAGTTTGTATGCATGGTTATCTCTCGAATGGGTACCTAAATTATCTTTCAAATTTCAATTACAAGAAATCCAAAAAAATAACATCTCTTAGACCTTTAGTTGAACAACCTTGAATAAATACCAAAATAGCTCCAAACGTCATGAAAGTTAGCACGTACTCTTATCTATCAAATGCGCCGATAAATCTACGATTAAATTTTAATTTTGAGAAATTAGTCATACGTGAAACTCCGTTGTGCGGTTGTGCTAAGGTTGGGCTTAAAGGGGGTGAAAATATTTTGGAATGTCTCAAAAGTTTGCATGCACGCATGTTCATCAAATGGGCATCCAAATTTATGATCAAATTTAAATTCTAAGAAACTGCCCAAAAGTGAAACTCCGTCATGTGGTTTTGATAGGGTTGCAATTACAGGGGGTCAAAATAGATCAGAACGTCACGAAAGTTGGCGTGCATGCTCGTCTATCCAATATGCATCCAAAACTATGATCAAGTTTCAATTCTGAGAATTTGGTCAGAACTGAGACTCCATCATGCATTTTTGTCAGGGTTTGGCTTAAAGATGCTGAAAATAGCTCTCAACATCGTGAAAGTTGGCATGCACTCTTATCTTCCAAAAGCGTATTTAAATCTATGATTAAATTTTAGTTCCAAGAAATTGGTTAAAAGTGAAACTCCATTGTGCAGTTTCGCTAAGGTTGTTGTTAAAGGGGGTGAAAATAGCTCGGAGTGTCATGAAAGTTGGAGTGCACGCTTCTCTATCAAATGGGCATCCAAATCTATGATCAAATTTCAATTCCAAGAAATTTGTTAGAAGTGAAACTCCATCGTGCATTTTCGCTAGAGTTGGGCTCAAAGGGGTCCAAATAGCTCGGAACATTGCAAAAGTTGGAGTGCACATTTTTATATCAAACGGGCATCCAAATCTATGATCAAATTTCAACTCCAAGAATTTCGTCAAAAGTGAAACTCCATCATTCAATTTCACTAAGCTTAGGCTTAAAGGAGGGGAAAATAGCTCTGAACATCACAAAAAAAATTATGCACTCTTATCTAACTACAAATCTCGCAAAAGTATGTGTGTACGCTTATCTACCAAATGGTAACGTTGCAAAATTTGGTCTGCATGATGGTTAATCTAATGGGCATCCATTTAAAAGTGTGTATGCATGGTTATCTCTCAAATGGGTACCTAAATTCTCTTTCAAATTTCAATTAAAAGAAAGTCGAAAAAATAGCATCTCTTAGACCTTTGCTTGACCAACCTTGAATAACGACCAAAATAACTTCGAACATCGTGAAAGTTGGTGTGCACTATTATCTACCAAATGCTCAGATAAATCTACGATCAAATTTTAATTATGAGAAATTAGTCAAAAGTGAAACTCTGTTGTATGGTTTTGCTGAGGTTGGAATTAAACGGGGTGAAACATTTTGGAACGTCTCGAAATTTTGCGTGCATGCTTGTCTATCAAATGGGCATCTAGGATCAATTTTCAATTATAAGAAACTGCTCAAAAGTGAAACTTTGTCATGCATTTTCGCTAGGGTTGGGCTTAAAGGTGGTCAAAATAGCTTGGAACGTTGTGAAACTTGGCGTGAATGCTTGTTTATCTAATGGGCATCGAAATCTATGGTCAAGTTTCAATTATTAGAAGTTGGTCAAAAGTGAAACTCCATCATGTGGTTTTGTTAAGGTTTGGCTTATAGGAGTCTAAAATAACTTTGAACATCCTGAAAGTTGGCATGCACTCTTATCTTCCAAATGCAAATCTAAATCTATGATCAAATTTTAATTCCGAGAAATTGGTCAAGAGTGAAACTCCGTCACGTGGTTTCGCTAAGATTGGGGTTAAAGGGGGTGAAAATAGCTCAAAACGTTGCGAAAGTTGGATTGCATGCTTATCTATCAAATGGGCATCCAAATCTATGATCAAATTTCAATTCTGAGAAATTGGACAAAATTGAAACTCCGTCGTGCATTTTCGCTAGAATTGGGCTCGAAGGGGTCAAAATAGCTCGGACCATTGCAAAATTTGGCGTGCATGTTTTTATATCAAATGGGCATCCAAATCTATGATCATATTTCAACTACGAGAATTTGGTCAAAAGTGAAACTCCATCATTCGATTTCACTAAGGTTTGGCTTAAAGGAGGGGAAAATGGATCTGAGAAATTGGAAAAAAATGCAACCTTTCAGGCCTTGATTTCAAATTTCAATTACAACAAATCCTAAAAAATAACATCTGTTAGACCTTTACTTGACCAACCTTGAATAAATACCAAAATAGCTACAAACATCATGAAACTTAGCACACACTCTTATATACCAAATGCGCCGATAAATCTACGATTAAATTTTAATTTTTAGAAATTAGTCAAATGTGAAACTCCATTGTGTCGTTGTGAAAATAGCTCAAAATGTTGTGAACGTTGGAGTGCACACTTATCTATCAAATGGGCATCCAAATCTATGATCAAATTTCAATTTTGAGAAATTGGTCAGAAGTGAAACTCCATTGTGCATTTTCGCTAGAGTTTGGCTCGAAGGGGTCCAAAATTGCTCGAACCATTGCAAAATTTGGTGTGCACGTCTTCATATCAAATGGGCATCCAAATCTATGATCAGATTTCAACTCTGAGAATTTGGTCAAAAGTGAAACTCCATCATTCGATTTCGCTAAGGTTTGGCTTAAAGGAGGGGAAAATGGATCTGAGAAATTGGAAACAAATGCAACCTTTTAGGCCTTGGTTTCACCAAGTTTTCCTAAGGTGCAAAATAGCTTGAAATTCCCTGAATGTTTGTATGCATGGTTATCTATCAAATGGGTACCTAATTTCTCTTTCAAGTTTCAACTACAAGAAAGCCGAAAAATAACATCTCTTAGACCTTTACCTAACCAACCTTGAATAAATACCAAAATAGCTCCAAACATCATGAAAGTTTGCAAGCACTCTTATCTACCAAATGCGCCAATAAATCTACAATTAAATTTTAATTTTGAGAAATTAGTCAAACGAGAAACTCCATTGTGCAGTTGTGCTAAGGTTGGGATTAAAGGCGGTGAAAATATTTTGGCATGTCTCAAAATTTTGCATTCACACTTGTTCATCAAATGGGCATCCAAATTTATGATCAAATTTAAATTCTAAGAAACTGCTCAAGAGTGAAACTCCGTCGTGCAGTTTCGATAGGGTTGGGCTTAAAGGGGGTCAAAATAGCTTGGAATGTCACGAAAGTTGGCGTGCATGCTTGTCTATCCAATATGCATCCGAACCTATGATCAAGTTTGAATTCTGAGAATTTGGTCAAAGCTGAGACTCCATGATGCAGTTTTGTTAGGGTTTGGCTTAAAGATGCCAAAAATAGCTCTCAACATCATGAATTTTGGCATGCACTCTTATCTTCCAAATGTGCATTTAAATCTATGATTAAATTTTAATTCCAAGAAATTGGTTAAAAGTGAAACTCCGTTGTGCGGTTTTGCCAAGGTTGGTGTCAAAGTGGGTAAAAATAGCTCGGAGTGTCATGAAAGTTGGAGTGCATGATTCTCTATCAAATGGGCATCCAAATCTATGATCAAATTTCAATTCCAAGAAATTGGTCAGAAGTGAAACTTCGTCGTGCATTTTCGCTAGAGTTGGGCTCAAAGTGGTTCAAATAGCTTGGAACATTGCAAAAGTTGGCATGCGTGTTGTTATATCAAACGGGCATCCAAGTCTATGATCAAATTTCAACTCCAAGAATTTGGTCAAAAGTGAAAATCCATCATTCGATTTCGCTAAGCTTTGGCTTAAAGGAGGGGAAAATAGCTCTGAACATCATGAAAATTTTCATGCATTCTTATCTAACTAGAAATCTCACAAACATATGTGTGCATGATTATCTACCAAATGGGAATAGCGGCGCTTTAGCTAAGGTTGCACTTAAAGGGAGTGAAAATAGCTCGAAACGTTAGGAAAGTTGGCGTGTATGCTTGTTTATTAAAATGGGTACACAAATCCACTTTCAAATTTCAATTCTGAAAAAGTCAAAAAAAGTGCATATTTTCAACCTTGGTTTGACCATCCTTGATTAAGGGCCAAAATAGCTCCAAATATCATAAAAATAGGTGTCAATACCTATATTTGAAATGGGTATCTAAATCTACTTGAAAACTTGAATTTTGAGAAATTGGAAATAATGCAACGCTTTAAGCCTTAGTTTGACGAAGTTTGACCGATGTCCAAAATGGCTCGCAATCCTCAAAAAATATACATGTATGCCTTATCTACCAAATGGCTACCTAAATACAGTTTCAAATTTCAATTTCGAGAAAGTCAAGAAAAGTGCATTTCTTAGAACTTCATTTGACCAACCTTAACTAAGGGCTGAAATAACCTGAAATCTCACAAAAATATGTCTGCATGCTTATCTCTTAAATGGGTATCTAAATATACTTCTACAATTGATTTCTAAGAAATTGGAAAAACGTGCAAGCTTTTAGGCCTTGGTTTGACCAAGTTTGACTAAGGTCCAAAATAGCTCGAAATCCCCTTAGAGTTTGTATGCGTCGTTATCTCTCAAATAAGTATCTAAACTCTCTTTCAAATTTCAATTATGAGAAAGTTGAAAAAATATGATCTCCTAGACCTTTGCTTGACCAGCCCTGAATAATGACCAAAATAGCTCCAAACATCGTGAAAGGTTGCATGCACTATTATCTACCAAATGCGTAGATAAATCTATGATCAAATTTTAATTCTGATAAATTGGTCAAAAGTGAAACTCTCTTGTGTTGTTTTTCTAAGGTTGGGCTTAAAGCAGGTGAAAATATTTCACAACGTCGTGAAAGTTCACGTGAAATCTTGTGTATCAAATGGACATCCAAATCTATGAGCAAATTTCAATTCTGAGAAATTGCTCAAAACTAAAACTCTGTCGCGCAGTTTCACTAGGGTTGGGCTTAAAAGGGGTCAAAATAATTGCTCAGAACGTTGCAAAATTTGGCGTGCATGATTTTTAATCCATTGGGCATCCAAATATATGATCAAGTTTCCATTCTAAGAATTACGTCAAAAGTGAAACTCCATCGTACAGTTTTGTTAGGGTTTGGCTTAAAGGAGCTGAAAATAACTGTGAACATCGTGAAATTTGGCATGCACACTTATCATCCAAATGCGCATCAAAAGATATGATCAAATTTTAATTCCGAGAAATTTGTAAAAAGTGAAACTCTGTCGCGCGGTTTGGCAAAGGTTGGGGGTTAAAGGGGGTGAAAATAGCTCGGAACGTCGTGAAAGTTGGGCTGCACACTTGTCTATCAAATGGGCATCCAAATCTATGATCAAATTTTAATTGTGAGAAAATTGTCCAAAGTGAAACTTCGTCGTGGATTTTCGCCAGAGTTTGGCTTAAAACAGGTCCAAATAGCTTCAAACATTGAAAAATTTGGCGTGCACGCTTGTATATCAAATGGGCATCTAAATCTGTGATCAAATTTCAATTCTAGAAATTTGGTCAAACGTGAAACTCCGTCATGTGGTTTCGCTAAGGTTTGGATTCAAGGAGGGAAAAAGAGCTCTGAACATCACTAAATTTGGCATGCACTCTTATCTACGAAATGGGAGTCTAAATCTATGATCATATTGCAATTCTAATAAATTGGTCAAAAGATAAACTTTATCGTGCCCTTTCGCTAAGGTTCCACTTAAAGGGAGTGAAATACCTCGAAACGTCGCGAAAGTTAGCGTGTACGCTTGTTTATTGAAATGGGTACCTAAATCCACTTTCAAATTTCACCAATGAAAAAGTCAACAAAAGTGCATCTTTTCAAATTTTGTTTGACCATCCTTGAATGAGTGCCAAAATAGCTCCAAATCTCATAAAGATAGGTGTCCATGCCTATCTTTGAAATGGGTATCTAAATCTACTTTAAAATTTGAATTTTTAGAGAATGGAAAAAATGCAACGTTTTAGGCCTTGGTTTGACGAAGTTTGACTGAGGTCCAAAATGGCTCGCAATCCCAAAAAAATATACATGTGGGATTATCTCTAAAATGGGTACCTAAATAAAATTTCAAATTTCAATTTTGAGAAAGTCAAGAAAACTGCATTTCTTAGAACTTGGTTTGACCAACCTTAACTAAGTGCCGAAATAACTCGAAATTCGCAAAAATATGTGTGCCTCTTAAATGGGTATCTAAATCTACTTTTAAATTTGATTTCTAAGAAATTGGAAAAAAGTGCAATCTTTCAGGCCTTGGTTTGATCAAGTTTAACTAAGGTACAAAATAACTCGAAATCCCCAAAAAGTGTGTATGCATGGTTATCTCTCAAATGGGTACCTAAATTCTCTTTCAAATTTCAATTACAGGAAAGTAAAAAAAATAGCATCTCTTAGACCTTTACTTTACCAACCTTGTATAATGACCAAAATAACTTCGAACATCGTGAAAGTTGGTGTGCATTGTTATCTACCAAATGCTAAGATAAATCTATGATCAAATTTTAATTATGAGAAATTAGTCAAAGGAGAAACTCTGTTGTATGGTTTTGCTGAGGTTGGGATTAAAGGGGGTGAAATATTTTGGAACATCTCCAAATTTCACGTACACGATTGTCTATCAAATGGGCATTCAAATTTATGATCAAATTTCAAATATAAGAAACTGCTCAAAAGTGAAACTTCGCCATGCATTTTCACTAGGGTTGGGCTTAAAGGTGGTCAAAATAGCTTGGAACATTGCGAAAGTTGGCGTGCATGCTTGTTTATCTAATGGGCATCCAAATCTATGATCAAGTTTCAATTCTTAGAATTTGGTCAAAAGTGAAACTCCATCGTGCGGTTTTTTTAGGGTTTGGATTAAAGGAGTCAAAAATAACTCTGAACATCATGAAATTTGGTGTGCACTCTTATCTTCCAAATGCACATCTAAATCTATGATCAAATTTTAATTCTGATAAATTGGTCAAGAGTGAAACTTCGTCATGCGGTTTCGCTAAGACTAAAGTTAAAGGGGGTGAAAATAGCTCAAAACGTCACGAAAGTTGGATTGCACACTTATCTATCAAATGGGCATGCAAATCTATGTTCAAATTTCAATTTTGAGAAATTGCTTAGAAGTGAAACTCCGTTGTGCATTTTCACTAGAGTTTGGCTTGAATGGGTCCAAATAGCTCGGACCATTGCAAAAGTTGGCATGCACACTTTTATATGAAACGGGCATCCAAATCTATGATCAAAGTTCAAATCCAAGAATTTGGTCAAAAGTAAAACTCCATCATTCGATTTCACTAAGGTTTGGCTTAAAGGAGGGGAAAATGGATATGAGAAATTGGAAACAAATGCAACCTTTTAGGCCTAGGTTTCACCAAGTTTACCTAAGGTCCAAAATAGCTTGAAATCCCCTGAAAGTTTGTATCCATGGTTATCTCTCAAATGGGTACCTAAATTCTCTTTCAAATTTCAATTACAAGAAACCCAAAAAAATAACATCTCTTAGACCTTTACTTGACCAACCTTGAATAAATACCAAAATAGCTCTGAACATCATGAAATTTAGCATGCACTCTTATCTACCAAATGCACCGATAAATCTACGATTAAATTTTAACTTTGAGAAATTAGTCAAACGTGAAACTTCGTTGTGCGGTTGTACTAAGGTTGGGCTTAAAGGGGGTGAAAATATTTTGGAATGTCTTAAAAGTTTGCATGCACGCTTGTTCATCAAATGGGCATGCAAATTTATGATCAAATTTAAATTCTTAGAAACTGCTCAAAAGTGACACTCTGTCGTGCGGTTTCGATAGGGTTGGGCTTGAAGGGGGTCAAAATAGCTCGGAACATTGCAAAAGTTGGTGTGCATGCTTGTCTATCCAATATGCATCCAAACCTATGATCAAGTTTCAATTTTGAGGATTTGGTCAAACCTAAGACTCCGTCATGGAGATTTGTTAAGGTTTGGCTTAAAGATGCCGAAAATAGCTCTCAACATCATGAAAGTTGGCATGCACTCTTATCTTCCAAATACACATTTAAATCTATGACTAAATTTTAATTCCAAGAAATTGGTTAAAAGTGAGACTCTGTTGTCTGGTTTCACCAAGGTTGGTGTTAAAGGAGGTGAAAATAGCTTGGAGTGTCGTGAAATTTGGAGTGTATGCTTCTCTATCGAATGGGCATCCAAATCTATGATCAAATTTCAATTCCAAGAAATTGGTCAGAAGTGAAACTCCGTCATGCATTTTCGCTAGAGTTGGGTGCAAAGGGGTCCAAATAGCTCAAAACATTGCAAAAGTTGGCGTGCACAATTTTATATCAAACGAGTATCCAAATCTATGATCAAATTTCAACTCCGAGAATTTGGTCAAAACTGAAACTCCATCATTCGATTCGCTAAGGTTTGGCTTAAAGGAGGGGAATAGCTCTAAACATTACGAAATTTTTCATGCACTCTTATATAACTAGAAATGTCGAAAAAATATGTGTGCACACTTATCTACCAAATGGGCATATCGGCGCTTTTGCTAAGTTTGCACTTAAAGTGAGTGAAAATTGCTCGGAACGTTACGAAAGTTGGCATGTACGCTTGTTTATTGAAATGGGTACCCAAATCCACTTTCAAATTTCAATTCTGGAAAAGTGGACAAAATTGCATATTTTCAACCTTGGTTTGACCATCCTTGACTAATGGCCAAAATAGCTATAAATCTCATAAAAATAGGTGTCAATGCCTATATTTGAAATGGGTGTCTAAATCTACTTTAAAACTTGAATTTTGAGAAATTGGAAATAATGCAACGTTTTAGGCCTTGGTTTGACGAAGTTTGACCGATGTCCAAAATGGCTCGCAATCCCCAAAAAATATACATGTATGCTTTATCTACCAAATGGATACCTAAATACAATTTCAAATTTCAATTTTGAGAAAGTCAAGAAAAGTGCATTTCTTAGAACTTCGTTTGACCAACCTTAACTAAGGGCTAAAATAACTCGAAATCTCACAAAAATATGTGTGCACGCTTATCTCTTAAATAGGTATCTAAATATACTTTTACATTTGATTTCTAAGAAATTGGAAAAAAGTGCAAGCATTTAGGCCTTGGTTTGACCAAGTTTGACTAAGGTCCAAAATAGCTCAAAATCCCCTTAGAGTTTGTATGCATGGCTATCTCTCAAACGGGTATCTAAATTATCTTTTAAATTTCAATTATTAAAAAGTCAGAAAAATATGATCTCTGAGACCTTTGCTTGACCAACCTTGAATAACGACCAAAATAACTTCGAACATCATGAAATTTGGCATGCACTCTTACCTACCAAATGCACAGATAAATCTAAGATCAAATTTTAGTTCTATGAAATTGGTCAAAAGTGAAACTCCCTTGTGTTGTTTTGTAAAGGTTGGGCTTAAAGAGGGTGAAAATATTTCACAACATCAAGAAAGTTTATGTGGAAGCTTGTGTATCAAATGGACATCCAAATCTATGAGCAAAATTCAATTCTGAGAAACTGCTCAAAAGTGAAACTCTATCGTGCGGTTTCACTAGGGTTGGGCTTAAAAGGGGTCAAAATAATAGCTCGGAACGTTGCAAAATTTCACGTGCATGATTGCTTATCCAATGGGCATCCAAATCTATGATCATGTTTCCATTCTAAGAAGTACTTCCAAAGTGAAATTCCATCGTACAGTTTTGTTAGGGTTTGGCTTAGCGGAGGTGAAAATAACTCTGAACATCGTGAAAGGTGGCGTTCACACTTATCATCCAAATGTGCATCAAAAGATATGATCAAATTTCATTTACGAGAAATTTGTAAAAAGTGAAACTTGATCGTGCGGTTTCGTAAAGGTTGTGGTTAAAGGGGGTGAAAATAGCTCGGAACATCATGAAAGTTGGAGTGCACACTTGTCTATCAAATGGGCATCCAAATCTATGATCAAACATCATTTGCGAGAAAATTGTCAAAAGTGAAACTTCGTCGTGCATTTTCGCTAGAGTTCTGCTTAAAGCAGGTCCAAATAGCTCAAAACATTGCAAAATTTGGCGTGCACGCTTGTATATCAAATGGGCATCCAAATCTATGATCAAATTTCAATTCTGGGAATTTGGTCAAAAGTGAAAGTCCGTCATGTGGTTTCGCTAAGGATTGGCTTAAAGAAGGGAAAAAGAGCTCTAAACATCACTAAATTTTGCATGCACTCTTATCTATCAAATGGGAATCTAAATCTATGATCATATTTCAATTCTAAGAAATTGGTCAAAAGAGAAACTTTATCGTGCACTTTCGCTAAGGTTTTACTTAAAGGGAGTGAAATAGCTCGAAACGTCACGAAAGTTAGCATGTACGCTTGTTTATTGAAATGGGTACCTAAATCCACTTTCAAATTTCACTTCTAAAAAAGTCAACAAAAGTGCATCTTTTCAACTTTTGTTTGACCATCCTTGAATGCGGGCCAAAATAGCTCCAAATCTCATAAAAATAGGTGTCCATGCCTATCTTTGAAATGGGTATCTAAATCTACCTTAAAATTTGAATTTTCAGAAAATGGAAAAAATGCAACGTTTTAGGCCTTGGTTTGACAAAGTTTGACCGAGGTTCAAAATAGCTCACAATCCCAAAAAATCTACATGTAGGGATTATCTCTCAAATGGGTACCTAAATACAGTTTCAAATTTCAATTTCGAGAAAGTCAAGAAAAGTGCATTTCTTAGCACTTGGTTTTGACCAACCTTAACTAAGTGCCGAAATAACTTGAAATTCACAAAAATATGTGTGCCTCTTAAATGGGTATCTAAATCTACTTTTAAATTTGATTTCTAAGAAATTGGAAAAAAGTGCATCCTTTTAGGGCTTGGTTTGACCAAGTTTGACTAAGGTCCGAAATAGCTCAAAATCCCTTGAAAGTGTGTATGCATGGTTATCTCTCAAATGGGTACCTAAATTCTCTTTCAAATTTCAATTACAAGAAAGTCAGAAAAATAACATCTCTTAGACCTTTGCTTGACCAACCTTCAATAACGACCAAAATAAGTTCAAACATCATGAAAGTTGGTGTGCACTGTTATCTACCAAATGCTAAGATAAATCTACGATCAAATTTTAATTCTAAGAAATTAGTCGAAAGTGAAACTCTGTTGTATGGTTTTTTTGAGGTTGGGATTAAAGGGGGTGAAATATTTTGGAATGTCTTGAAATTTTGCGTGCACGCTTGTCTATCAAATGGGCATTCAAATCTATGATTAATTTTCAATTATAAGAAACTACTCAAAAGTGAAACTTCTTCATGCGTTTTCGCTAAGGTTGGGCTTAAAGGTGGTCAAAATTGCCTGGAACGTTGTGAAACGTGGCGTGCATGATTGTTTATCTAATGGGCATGCAAATCTATGATCAAGTTTCAATTCTTAGAAGTTGGTCAAAAGTGAAACTACATCTTGCGGTTTTGTTAGGGTTTGGCTTAAAGGACTCGAAAATAACTCTGAACATCATGAAAGTTGGCATGCACTCTTATATTCCAAATGCACATCTAAATCATCGAATTTTAATTCCAAGAAATTGGTCAAGAGTGAAACTCCGTCATGGAGTTTGACTAAGATTGGGGTTAAAGGGAGTGAAAATAGATCAAAACATCGCAAAAGTTGGAGTGCACGCTTATCTATCAAACGAGCATCCAAATCTATGATCAAATTTCAATTCTGAGAAATTGATTAGAAGTGAATCTTCGTCGTGATTTTTTTGCTAGAGTATGGCTTGAAGGGGTCCAAATAGATCATACTATTGCAAAATTTGTTGTGCACGTTTTTATATTAAATGGTCATCCAAATCTATGATCAAATTTAAACTCCGAGAATTTGGTCAAAAGTGAAACTCCATCATTCGATTGCAAAATAGCTTGAAATCCCCTGATAGTTTGTATGCATGGTTATCTCTCAAATGGGTACCTAAATTCTCTTTCAAATTTCAATTACAAGAAATCCAAAAAAATAACATCTCTTACACCTTTACTTGACCAACCTACAAGAACGACCAAAATAGCTCAGAACATCATGAAACTTAGCATGCACTCTTATCTACCAAAAGCGCCGATAAATCTATGTTTAAATTTTAATTTTTATAAATTAGTCAAATGTGAAACTCCGTTCTGCGGTTTTGCTAAGGTTGGGCTTAAAGGGGGTGGAAATATTTTGGAACGTCTCAATAGTTTGCATGCACACTTGTTCATCAAATGGGCATCCAAATTTATGATCAAATTTAAATTCTAAGAAACTGCTCAAAAGTGAAACTCCATCATGTAGTTTGGATAGGGTTGGGCTTAAAGTGGGTCAAAATAGCTTGGAACATCGCAAAATTTGGCGTGCATGCTTATTATCTATCCAATATGCATCCAAACCTATGATCAAGTTTCAATTCTGAGAATTTGGTCAAAGCTGAGACTCCATCGTGCTGTTTTGTTAAGGTTTGGCTTAAAGCTGCCAAAAATAGCTCTCAACATCGTGAAAGTTGGCATGAACTCTTATCTTCCAAATGTGCATTTAAATCTATGATTAAATTTTAATTCCAAGAAATTGGTTAAAATTGAAACTTCGTTATGCGGTTTCGCCAAGGTTGGGGTTAAAGGGGGTGAAAATAGCTCGGACTGTCGTGAAAGTTGGAGTGCATGCTTCTCTATCAAATGGGAATCCAAATCTATGATCAAATTTCAATTCTGAGAAATTGGTCAGAAGTGAAACTCCATCATGCATTTTCGCTAGAGTTGGGCTCAAAGGGGTTCAAATAGCTCGAAACATTGCAAAAGTTGGCGTGCACATTTTTATATCAAACGGGCATCCAAATCTATGATCAAATTTCAACTTCGAGAATTTGGTCAAAAGTGAAACTCCATCTTTCGATTTCGCTAAGGTTTAGGCTTAAAGGAGGGGAAAATAGCTCTGAACAACACTAAAATTTTCATGCACTCTTATCTAACTAGAATTCTCACAAAAATATGTGTGCACGCTTATCTACCAAATGGGCATATCAGCGTTTTCGCTAAGGTTGCACTTAATGGGAGTGAAAATAGCTCACAACATTACAAAAGTTGGTGTGTACGCTTGTTTATTGAAATGGGTACCTACATCAATTTTCAAATTTCAATTCTGAAAAAGTCAAAAAAAGTGCATATTTTCAACCTTGGTTTGACTATCCTTGATTAAGAGCCAAAATAGCTTGAAATCTCATAAAAATAGGTGTCAATGCCTATATTTGAAATGGGTATCTAAATCTACTTTGAGACTTGAATTTTGAGAAATTGGAAATAATGCAACGTTTTAGGCCTTGGTTTGATGAAGTTTGACTGATGTCCAAAATGGCTCGCAATTCCCAAAAAATATAAATGTATGCTTTAGCTACCAAATGGATACCTAAATATAGTTACAAATTTCAATTCCGAGAAAGTCAAGAAAATTTCATTTCTTAGAACTTCATTTGACCAACCTTAACTCTCTCAAATGGGTATCTAAATTCTCTTTCAAATTTCAATTATGAAAAAGTCAGAAAAATATGATCTCTTAGAACTTTGCTTGACCAGCCTTGAATAATAACCAAAATAGCTCCAAACATTGTGAAAGTTGGCATGCCCTCTTATCTACCAAATGTGCAATAAACTACAATCGAATTTTAATTCTGAGAAATTGGTCAAAAGTGAAACTCCCTTGTGTTGTTTTCCTAAGGTTGGGCTTAAAGAAGGTGAAAATAATTCACAACATCATGAAAGTTCATGTGCGAGATTGTCTATCAAATGGACATCCAAATCTATGAGCAAATTTCAATTCTGAGAAACTACTCAAAATTGAAACTATGTCATGCGGTTTCACTAGTGGTCGGCTTCAAAGGGGTCAAAATAATAGTTTGAAACGTTGCAAAATTTGGCATGCATGATTGTTTATCCAATGGGAATCCAAATTTATGATCAAGTTTCCATTCTAAGAAATACATCAAAAGTGAAACTCCATCGTACAGTTTTGTTAGGGTTTGGCTTAAAGGAGCATGAAAATAACTCTGAACATCGTGAAACTCCGTCGCGTGGTTTTGCAAAGGTTGGGGTTAAAGGGGGTGAAAATAGCTCAAAACATTTTGAAAGTTGGAGTGCATGCATGTCTATCAAATGGGCATCCAAATCTATGATCAGATTTCAATTGCGAGAAAATTGTCAAAAGTGAAACTTCATCGTGCATTTTCGCTAGAGTTCAGCTTAAAGCGGGTCCAAATAGCTCGAAACATTGCAAAATTTGGTGGGAACCTAAATCTATGATCATGTTTCAATTTTAAGAAATTGGTCAAAAGAGAAACTTTATCATGTGCTTTCACTAAGGTTGCACTTAAAGGGAGTGAAATAGCTCAGAATGTCGTGAAAGTTAGCGTGTATGCTTGTTTATTGAAATGGGTCTCTAAATCCACTTTCAAATTTCACTTCTGAAAAAGTCAACAAAAGTGCATCTTTTCAAATTTTGTTTGACCATCCTTGAATGAGGGCCAAAATAGCTCAAAATCTCATAAAAATAGGTGTCCATGCCTATCTTTGGAATGGGAATCTAAATCTACATTAAAATTTGAATTTTCAGAAAATGGAAAAAATGCAACGTTTTAGGCCTTGGTTTGACGAAGTTTGACCGAGGTCCAAAATGGCTCGCAATCCCAAAAAAATATACATGTAGGGGTTATCTCTCAAATGAGTACCTAAATATAGTTTCAAATTTCAATTTCAAGAAAGTCAAGAAAAGTGCATTTCTTAGAACTTGGTTTGACCAACCTTAACTAAGTGCCGAAATAACTTGAAATTTACAAAAATATGTGTGCCTCTTAAATGGGTATCTAAATCTACTTTTAAATTTGATTTCTAAGAAATTGGAAAAAGTGCATCCTTTTCGGCCTTGGTTTGACCAAGTTTGACTAAAGTCCGAAATAGCTCGAAATCCCCTGAAAGTGTGTATGCATGGTTATGTCTCAAATGGGTACCTAAATTCTCTTTCAAATTTCAATTACAAGAAAGTTGGAAAAATAACATCTCTTAGACCTTTGCTTGACCAACCTTCAATAACGACCAAAATAACTTCAAACATCGTGAAAGTTGGTGTGCACTATTATCTACCAAATGCTAAGATAAATCTATAATCAAATTTTAATTCTAAGATATTA
Organism: Pseudotsuga menziesii; assembly: GCA_001517045.1. Classification (NCBI taxonomy): domain Eukaryota; kingdom Viridiplantae; phylum Streptophyta; class Pinopsida; order Pinales; family Pinaceae; genus Pseudotsuga; species Pseudotsuga menziesii. Next base: position 674,774 of record LPNX011001810.1, on the reverse strand, counting down.
GTCAAAAGTGAAACTCTGTTCTATGGTTTTGCTGAGGTTGGGATTAAAGGGGGTGAAATATTTTGGAACGTGTTGAAATGTCTGGTGCACACTTGTCTATCAAATGGGCATTCAAATCTATGATCAATTTTCAATTATAAGAAACTCCTCAAAAGTGAAACTTCTTCATGCATTTTCGCTAGGGTTGGGCTTAAAGGTTGCCAAAACAGCCTGGAACGTTGCGAAAGTTGGCGTGTTTATCTAATGGGCATCCAAATCTATGATCAAGTTTCAATTCTTAGAAGTTGGTCAAAAGTGAAACTGCATCATGTGGTTTTGTTAGGGTTTGGCTTAAAGGAGACGAAAATAACTCTGAACATCATGAAAGTTGGCGTGCACTCTTATCTTCCAAATGCATAGCTAAATCTATGATCCAATTTTAATTCCAAGTATTTGGTCAAGAGTGAAACTCTGTCATGTGGTTTCACTAATATTGGGGTTAAAGGGGGTGAAAATAGCTCAAAACGTCGCAAAATTTGGAGTGCACGCTTATCTATCAAACGGGCATCCAAATCTATGATCAAATTTCAATTCTGAGAAATTGGTCAGAAGTGAAACTTCGTCGTGCATTTTCGCTAGAGTATGGCTCAAAGGTGTCCAAATAGCTCGGACCATTGCAAAAGTTGGTGTGCACTTTTTTATATCAAACAGGCATCCAAATATATGATCAAATTTCAACTATGAGAATTTGGTCAAAAGTGAAACTCCATCATTCAATTTCGCTAAGGTTTGGCTTAAAGGAGGGGAAAATGGCTCGAAGAAATTGGAAACAAATGCAACCTTTTAGGCCTTGGTTTCACCAAGTTTGCCTAAGGTTCAAAATAGCTCGAAATCCCCTAAAATTTTGTATGCATAGTTATTTTTCAAATGGGTACCTGAATTCTCTTTCAAATTTCAATTATAAGAAAGCCGAAAAAATAACATCTCTTAGACCTTTACTTGACCAACCTTCAATAATGACCAAAATAGCTCCTAACATCATGAAAGTTAGCATGCACTCTTATCTACCAAATGCGTCGATAAATCTAGGATTAAATTTTAATTTTTAGAAATTAGTCAAACGTGAAACTCCGTTGTGCGGTTTTGCTAAGGTTGGGCATAAAGGGGGTGGAAATATTTTGGAATGTCTCGAAACTTTGCATGGACGCTTGTTCACGAAATGGGCATCCAAATTTATGATCAAATTTAAAATCTAAGAAACTGCTCAAAAGTGAAACTCCGTCGTGCGGTTTTGATAGGGTTGGGATTAAAGGGGGTCAAAATAACTCGAAATGTTAAGAACGTTGACGTGCATGCTTTTCTATCCAATATGATCCAAACCTATGATCAAGTTTTAATTCCTAGAATTTGGTCAAAGCTGAGACTACATCGTGCAGTTTTGTTAGGGTTTGGGGTAAATCTGCCAAAAATAGCTCTCAACATCGTGAAAGTTGGCATGCACTCTTATCTTCCAAATGGGCATTTAAATCTATGATTAAATTTTAATTCCAAGAAATTGGTTAAAAGTGAAACTCTGTTGTGCGGTTTCACCAAGGTTTAGGTTAAAGGGGGTGAAAATAGCTCAGAGTGTCACGAAAGTTGGAGTGCACACTTCTCTATCAAATGGGCATCCAAATATATGATCAAATTTAAATTCCGAGAAATTGGTCAGAAGTGAAACTCCGTCGTGCATTGCAAAAGTTGGCGTGCATGTTTTTATATCAAACGTGCATCCATATCTATGATCAAATTTCAACTCCGAGAATTTGGTCAAAAGTGAAACTCCATCATTCGATTTTGCTAAGGTGAGGCTTAAAGGAGGGGAAAATAGCTCTGAACATCATAAAATTTTTCATGCACTCTTATCTAACTACAAATCTCGCAAAAATATGTGTGCAAGCTTATCTACCAAATGGGCATATCGACGCTTTTGCTAAGGTTGCACTTAAAGGGAGTGAAAATAGCTCGCAACGTTATGAAAGTTGGTGTGTATGTTTGTTTATTTGAAATGGGTACTTAAATCAATTTTCAAATTTTGATTCTGAAAAAGTCGACAAAAGTGCATATTTTCAACCTTGGTTTGACCATCCTTGATTAAGGGCCAAAATAGCTCCGAATCTCATAAAAATAGGTGTCAATGGGTATCTAAATCTACTTTAAAACTTGAATTTTGAGAAATTGAAAATAATGCAACGTTTTAGGCCTTTGTTTGATGAAGTTTGACCGACGTCCAAAATGGCTTGCAATCCCCAAAAATATACATGTATGCTTTATCTACCAAATGGATACGTAAATACAGTTTCAAATTTCAATTCCGAGAAAGTCAAGAAAAGTGCATTTCTTAGAACTTTGTTTGACCAACCTTAACTAAGGGCTGAAATAACCCGAAATATCACAAAAATATGTGTGCATGCTTATCTCTTAAATGGGTATCTAAATATACTTTTACATTTGATTTCTAAGAAATTGGAAAAAAGTGAAAGATTTTAGGCCTTGGTTTGACCAAGTTTGACTAAGGTCCAAAATAGCTCGAAATCCCCTTCGAGTTTGTATGCATAGTTATCTCTAAAATGGGTATCTAAATTCTCTTTCAAATTTTAATTATGAGAAAGTTGGAAAAATATGATCTCTTAGACCTTTGCTTGACCAGCCTTGAATAATGACTAAAATAGCTCCGAACATCGTGAAAGTTGGCATGCACTCTTTCTTATCTACCAAATGTGCAGATAAATCTACGATCAAATTTTAATTCTGAGAAATTGGTCAAAATTGAAACTCCCTTGTGTTGTTTTGCTAAGGTTGGGATTAAAGAAGGTGAAAATATTTCACAAAATCATGAAAGTTCATGTGAAAGCTTGTCTATCAAAAGGACATCCAAATCTATGAGCAAATTTCAATTCAGAGAAACTACTCAAGAGTGAAACTCTATCGTGTGGTTTCGCTAGGGTTGGGCTTAAAAGGGGTCAAAATAATAGCTCGAAATGTTGCATAGTTTGGCATGCATGATTTTTTATCCAATGGGAATTCAAATCTATGATCAAGTTTGGATTCTAAGAAATACATCAAAAGTGAAACTCCATCGTACAATTTTGTTAGGGTTTGCCTTAAAGGAGCCGAAAATAACTCTGAACATTGTGAAAGTTGGCGTGCACACTTATCAATTAAATGCGCATCAAAAATATGATCAAATTTTAATTCTTAGAAATTTGTAAAATGTGAAACTCCATCGTGCAGTTACACAAAGGTTGGGGGTTAAAGGGGGTGAAAATAGCTCGAAACGTCGTGAAAGTTAGACTGCACACTTGTCTATCAAACGGGCATCCAAATCTATGATCAAATTTCAATTTCGAGAAAATTGTTAAAAGTGAAACTTTGTCGTGCATTTTCACTTGAGTTCAGCTTAAAGTGGGTCCAAATAGCTTGAAACATTGCAAAATTTGGCGTGCACGCTTGTATATCGAACGGGCATCCAAATCTACACTCAAATTTCAATTCTGGGAATCTGGTCAAAAGTGAAACTCCATCATGTAGTTTCACTAAGGTTTGGCTTAAAGGAGGGAAAAAGAGCTTTTAACATCACTAAATTTTTCCTGCACTCTTATTTACCAAATGGGCATCTAAATCTATGATCATATTTCAATGCTAAGAAATTGGTCAAAAGAGAAAATTTATCCTGCGCTTTCACTAAGGTTACACTTAAAGGGAGTGAAATAGCTCGAAACGTCATGAAAGTTAGTGTGTACACTTGTTTATTGAAATGGGTACCTAAATCCACTTTCAAATTTCACTTCTGAAAAAGTCAACAAAACTGCATCTTTTCAACTTTTGTTTGACCATCTTTGAATGAGGGAAAAAATAGCTCCAAATCTCATAAGAATAGGTGTCCGTGCCTATCTTTTAAATGGGTATCTAAATCTACTTCAAAATTTGAATTTTCAGAAAATGGAAAAAATGGAACGTATTAGGCCTTGTTTTGACAAAGTTTGACCGAGGTGCAAAATGGCTCACAATCCCAAAAAAATCTACATGTAGGGATTATCTCTCAAATGGGTACCTAATTACAGTTTGAAATTTTAATTTCGAGAAAGTCAAGAAAAGTGAATTTCTTAGAACTTAGTTTGACCAACCTTAACTAAGTGCCGAAATAACTTGAAATTTGCAAAAATATGTGTCCCTCTTAAATTCACAAAAATAGGCCTTGGTTTGACCAAGTTTAACTATGGTCCAAAATAGCTTGAAATCCCTTGAAAGTGTGTATGCATGGTTATCTCTCACATGGGACCTAAATTATATTTCAAATTTCAATTATAAGAAAGCCTAAAAAATAGCATCTCTTAGACCTTTGCTTGACCAACCTTGAATAACGACCAAAATAACTTCGAACATTGTGAAAGTTGGTGTGCACTGTTATCTACCAAACGCTAAGATAAATCTACGATCAAATTTTAATTTTGAGAAATTAGTCAAAAGCGAAACTCTGTTGTATGGTTTTGATGAGGTTGGGATTAAAGGGGGTGAAATATTTTGGAACGACTTGAAATTTTGTGTGCACGCTTGTCTATCAAATGGGAATTCAATTCTATGATCAAATTTAAATTATAAGAAACTGCTCCAAAGTGAAACTTGAAATAACTCAAAATTCGCAAAAATATGTGTCCCTCTTAAATTCACAAAAATAGGCCTTGTTTTGACCAAGTTTAACTACGGTGCAAAATAGCTTGAAATCCCTTGAAAGTGTGTATGCATGGTTATCTCTCACATGGGTACCTAAATTCTCTTTCTAAATTCAATTACAAGAAAGTCTGAAAAATAGCATCTCCTAGACCTTTGCTTGACCAACCTTGAATGGCAACCAAAATAACTTCGAACATCATGAAAGTTGGTGTGCACTGTTATCTACCAAATGCGAAGATAAATCTATGATCAAATTTTAATTCTGAGAAATTAGTCAAAAGTGAAACTCTGTTGTATGGTTTTAATGAGGTTGGGATTAAAGAGCATGAAATATTTTGGAACGACTCAAAATTTCACGTGCATGCTTGTCTATCAAATGGGCATTCAAATCTATGATCAAATTTCAATTATAAGAAACTCCTCAAACTGAAACTTTGTCATCTATTTTTGGTAGGGTTGGGCTTAAAGGCGGTCAAAATAGCTTGGAACATTACGAAACTTGTGTGCATGCTTGTTTATCTAATGGGCATCCAAATCTATGATCAAGTTTCAATACTTAGAAGTTGGTCAAAATTGAAACTCCATCGTGCGGTTTTGTTAGGGTTTGGCTTAAAGGAGTCGAAAATAACTCTGAACATCATGAAAATTAACGTGCACTCTTATCTTCCAAATGCACATATAAATCTATGATCAAATTTTAATTACAGGAATTTTGCTAAGGTTTGGCTTAAAGGAGGGGAAAATGGCTCTAAGAAATTGGAAACAAATGCAACCTTTTAGGCCTTGGTTTCACCGCCTAACGTCCAAAATAGCTTGAAATCCCCTTAAAGTTTATATGCATGCTTATCTCTCAAATGGGTACCTAAATTCTCTTTCAAATTTCAATTACAAGAAAGCCAAAAAAATAACATCTCTTAAACCTTTACCTGACCAACCTTGAATAACTACCAAAATAGATTCGAACATCATGCAAGTTAGCATGCACTCTTATCTACCAAATGTGCCGATAAATCTATGATTAAATTTTAATTTTGAGAAATTAGTCAAACGTGAAACTTCGTTGTGCGGTTTTACTAAGGTTGGGCTTAAAGGGGGTGAAAATATTTTGGAATGTCTCAAAAATTGGCATGCACTCTTGTTCATCAAATGGGCATCCAAATTTATGATCAAATTTAAATTCTAAGAAACTTCTCAAAAGTGAAACTCCATTGTGTGGTTTCGATAGGGTTGGGCTTAAAGGGGGTCAAAACAGCTCGGAATGTCGCAAAAGTTGGTGTGCATGCTTGTCTATCCAATATGCATCCAAACCTATGATCAAGTTTCAATTTTGAGAATTTACTCAAAGATTCACTCCATCGTGTAGTTTTGTTAGGGTTTGGCTTAAAGATGCTGAAAATAGCTCTCAACATCATGAAAGTTGGCATGCACTCTTATCTTCCAAATGCGGATTTAAATCTATGATTAAATTTTAATTTAAAAGAAGTTTGAGAAAAGTGAAACTCCATTGTGCGATTTCACCAAGGTTGGGGTTAAAGGGGGTGAAAATAGCTTGAAGTGCCACAAAAGTTGGAGTGCACGCTTCTCTATCAAATGGGCATCCAAATCTATGATCAAATTTCAATTCTGAGAAATTGGTCAGAAGTGAAACTCTGTCATGCATTTTCGCTAGAGTTGGGGTTGAAGGGGTCCAAATAGCTCGGACCATTCCAAAAGTTGGCATGCACGTTTTTATATCAAACGGGCATCCAAATCTATGATCAAATTTCAACTCCGAGAATTTGGTCAAAAGTGAAACTCCGTCATTTGATTTCGCTAAGGTTTGGCTTAAAGGAGGGGAAAATGGCTCTGAGGAATTGGAAACAAATGTAACCTTTTAGGCCTTGGTTTCACCAAGTTTACCTAAGGTCCAAAATAGCTCGAAAGCCCCTGAGAGTTTGTATGCATGGTTATCTCTCAAATGGGTACCTAAATTCTCTTTCAAATTTCAGTTACAAGAAAGCTGAAAAAATAACATCGCTTAGATCTTTACTTAACCAGCCTTTAATAATGACCAAAATAGCTCCAAACATTATGAAAGTTAGCACGCACTCTTATCTACCAAATGCGTCGATAAATCTACGATTAAATTTTAATTTTGAGAAATCAGTCAAACGTGAAACTCCGTTGTGTGGTTGTGCTAAAGTTGGGCTTAAAGGAGGTGAAAATATTTTGGAATGTCTCAGAAGTTTGCATGCAGGCTTGTTCATCAAATGGGAATCCAAATTTATGATCAAATTTAAATTCTAAGAAATTGCTCAAAAGTGAAACTCCATTATCCGGTTTCAATAGGGTTGGGATTAAAGGGGGTCAAAATAGCTCGAAAAGTTGGCGTGCATGCTTGTTTATCCAATATGCATCCAAACCTATGATCAAGTTTCAATTCTTAGAATTTGGTCAAACCTAGGACTCCATCGTGCAGCTTTGTTAGGGTTTGGCTTAAAGATGCCGAAAATAGCTCTCAACATCGTGAAAGTTGGCATGCACTCTTATCTTCCAAATGCACATTTAAATCTACGATTAAATTTTAATTCCAAGAAATTGGTTAAAAGTGAAACTCCGTTGTGCAGTTTCACAAAGGTTGGGGTTAAAGGGGGTGAAAATAGCTCTGAGTGTCGTGAAAGTTGGAGTGCACGCTTCTCTATCATATGGTCATCCAAATCTATGATCAAATTTCAATTCTGAAAAGTTAGTCAGAAGTAAAACTCTGTCGTGCATTTTCGCTAGGGGGTTAAAGGGGACCAAATAGCTCGGAACATTGCAAAAGTTGGAGTGCACGTTTTTATATCAAACAGGCATCCAAATCTATGACCAAATTTCACCTCTGAGAATTTGATCAAAAGTGAAACTCCGTCAATCGATTTCACTAAGGTTTGGCTTAAAGGAGGGGAAAATAGTTCTGAACATCACAAAAATTTTCATGCACTCTTATCTAACTAGAAATCTAGCAAAAATATGCGGGCACGCTTATCTACCAAATGGGCATATCGATGCTTTCGATAAGGTTGCACTTAAAGGGAGTGAAAATAGCTCTGAACGTTACGAAAGTTGGAATGTATGCTTTTTATTCAAATGGGTACCTAAATCCTTTCAAATTTCAATTCTGAAAAAGTCGACAAAAGTGCATATTTTCAACCTTGGTTTGACCATCCTTGATTTAGGGCCAAAATAGCTCCAAATCTCATAAAAATAGGTGTCAATTCCTATATTTGAAATGGGTATCTAAATCTACTTTAAAACTTGAATTTTGAGAAATTGGAAATAAGGCAACGTTTTAGGCCTTGGTTTGACAAAGTTTGACTGATGTCCAAAACGGCTCGCAATCCAAAAAAATTATATCTTAGAACTTCGTTTGACCAACCTTAACTAAGGGATGAAATAACCCAAAATCTCACAAAAATATGTGTGCACGCTTATCTCTTAAATGGGTATCTAAATATACTTTTATATTTGATTTCTAAGAAATTGGAAAAAAGTGCAAGCTTTTAGGCATTGGTTTGACCAAGTTTGAATAAGGTCCAAAATAGCTCAAAATCCCCTCAGAGTTTGTATGCATGGTTATCTCTCAAATGGGTATCTAAATTCTCTTTTGAACCTTGATTGGGCTTAAAGGGGGTGTAAATAGCCCAAAACATCATGAAAGTTGGAGTGCACGCTTATCTATCAAACAAGCATCCAAATCTATGATCAAATTTCAATTATGAGAAATTGGTCAGAAGTGAAACTCCGTCATGCATTTTCACTAGAGTTGGGCTCGAAGGGGTCCAAATAGCCTGAACCATTGCAAAAGTTGGCTTGCACGTTTTTATATCAAACGGGCATGCAAATCTATGATCAAATTTCAACTCTGAGAATTTGGTCACGAGTGAAACTCCATCATTCGATTTCGCTAAGGTTTGGCTTAAAGGAGCGGAAAATGGCTCTGAGAAATTGGAAACAAATGCAACCTTTTAGGCCTTGGTTTCACCAAGTTTTCCTAAGGTCTAAAATAGCTCGAAATCCCCTGACAGTTTGTATGCATGGTTATCTCTCAAATGGGTACCTACATTCTATTTCAAATTTCAATTACAAGAAAGCTGAAAAAATAACATCTCTTAGACCTTTACTTGTCCAACCTTGAATAACTACCAAAATAGCTATGAACATCATGAAAGTTAGCATGCACTCTTATCTACCAAATGCACTGATAAATCTACGATTAAATTTTAATTTTGAGAAATTATTCAAACGTGAAACTTCGTTGTGCGGTTGTGCTAAGGTTGGGCTTAAAGGGGGTGAAAATATTTTGGAATGTCTCAAAATTTTGCATGCACGCTTGTTCATAAAATGGGCATCCAAATTTATGATCAAATTTAAATTCTAAGAAACTGCTCAAAAGTGAAACTTCGTCGTGCGGTTTCGATAGGGTTAGGTTTGAAGGGGGTCAAAATAGCTCAAAATGTCGTGAAAGTTGGCGTGCATGCTTGTCTATCCAATATGCATCCAAACCTATGATTAAGGTTCAATTCTAAGAATTTGGTCAAATCTGAGACTCCATTATGTAATTTTGTTAAGGTTTGGCTTAAAGATGCCGAAAATAGCTCTCAACATCGTGAAAGTTGGCATGCACTCTTATCTTCCAAATGCACATTTAAATATGATTAAATTTTAATTCCAAGAAATTGGTTAAAAGTGAAACTCGATTGTGTGGTTTCACCAAGGTTGGGGTTGAAGGGGGTGAAAATAGCTCGGAGTCTCATGAAAGTTGGAGTGCACGCTTCTCTATCAAATGGGCATCCAAATCTATGATCAAATTTCGATTCTGAGAAATTGGTCAGAAGTGAAACTCTGTCATGCATTTTCGCTAGAGTTGGGCTCAAAGGGGTCCAAATAGATCAGAACATTGCAAAAGTTAGCTTGCACATTTTTATATCAAACGAGCATCCAAATATATGATCAAATTTCAACTTCGAGAATTTGGTCAAAAGTGAAACTCCATCATTTGATTTCACTAAGGTTTGTCTTAATGGAGGGGGAAATAGCTCTGAACATCACAAAAATTTTCATGCACTCTTATCTAAGTAGAAATCTCACAAAAATATGTCTACACGCTTATCTACCAAATGGGCATATCGGCGCTTTTGCTAAGGTTCCACTGAAAGGGAGTGAAAATAGCTTGAAATGTTACGAAATTTGGCATGTACACTTGTTTATTGAAATGGGTACCTAAATCCACTATCAAATTTCAATTTTGAAAAAGTCGACAAAAGTGCAAATTTTCAACCTTGGCTTGACCATCCTTGATTAAGGGCCAATATAGTTCCAAATCTCATAAAAATAGGTGTCAATGCCCATATTTGAAATAGGTATCTAAATCTACTTTAAAAATTGAATTTTGAGAAATTTGAAATAATGCAACGTTTTAGGCCTTGGTTTGACGAAGTTTGACCGATGTCCAAAATGGCTCGCAATCCCAAAAAATTGTACATGTATGCTTTATCTACCAAATGGATACCTAAATACAGTTTCAAATTTAAATTTTGAGAAAGTGAGGAAAAGTGCATTTCTTAGAACTTCGTTTGACCAACCTTAACTACAGGCTGAAATAACCTGAAATCTCACAAAAATATGTGTGCATGCTTAGCTCTTAAATGGGTATCTAAATATAATTTCCATTTGATTTCTAAGAAATTGGAAAAAAGTGCAAGCTTTTAGGCCTTGGTTTGACCAAGTTTGACTAAGGTCCAAAATAGCTTGAAATCCCCTCAGAGTTTGTATGCATGGTTATCTCTCAAATAGGTATCTAAATTCTCTTTCAAATTTCAATTATGAGAAAGTTGGAAAAATATGATCTCATGGACCTTTTCTTGACCATCCTTGAATAACGACAAAAATAGCTCCGAACATCGTGAAAGTTGGCATGCACTCTTATCTACCAAATGCCTAGATAAATCTACGATCAAATTTTAATTCTGAGAAATTGCTCAAATGTGAAACTCCCTTGTGTTGTTTTACTAAGGTTGGGCTTAAAGCAGGTGAAAATATTTTTCAACGTCATGAAAGTTCATGTGCAAGCAGGTCTATCAAATGGACATCCAAATCTATGAGCAAATTTAAATTATGAGAAATTGCTCAAAAGTGAATCTCTATCGTGTGGTTTCACTAGGGTTGGGCTTAAAAGGGGTCAAAATAATAGCTCAGAACGTTGCAAAATTTGGCATGCATGATCGTTTATCCAATGGGAATCCAAATCTATGATCAAGTTTCCATTCTAAGAAGTACGTCAAATGTGAAACTGCATCTTACAGTTTTGTTAGGGTTTGGGTTAAAGGAGGTAAAAATAACTCTGAACATCGTGAAAGTTGGCATGCACACTTATCATCCAAATGCGCATCAAAAGATGTGATCAAATTTTAATTCCGAGAAATTTTTAAAAAGCGAAACTCTGTCGTGTGGTTTCGTAAAGGTTGGGGTTAAAGGGTGTGAAAATAGCTTGGAACATCGTGAAAGTTGGACTGCATGCTTGTCTATGAAAAGTGAAACGTCGTCATGTATTTTCGCTAGAGTTCGGCTTAAAGTGGGTCCAAATAGCTCGAAACATTGTAAAATTTAGCCTACACGCTTATATATCAAAGGGGCATGCAAATCTATGATCAAATTTCGATTCTAGGAATTTGGTCAAAAGTGAAACTCCGTCATGCAGTTTCGCTACGGTTTGGCTTAAAGGAGGGAAAAAGAGATCTGAACATCTCTAAATTTGGCATGCACTCTTATCTACCAAATAGGCATATAAATCTATGATCATATTTAAATTCTAAGAAATTGGTCAAAAGAGAAACTTTATCGTGCGCTTACGTTAAGGTTGCACTTAAAGGGAGTGAAATAGCTTGGAACGTCGCGAAAGTTAGCGTGTACGCTTATGGAAATGGGTACCTAAATCCACTTTCAAATTTCACTTCTGAAAAAGTCAACAAAAGTGCAACTTTTCAACTTTTGTTTGACCATCCTGGAATGAGGGCCAAAATAGCTCCAAATCTCATAAAAATAGGTGTCCATGCCTATCTTTGAAATGGGTATCTAAATCTACTTTAAAATTTGAATTTTCAGAAAATGGTAAAAAATGCAACGTTTTAGGCCTTGGTTTGACGAAGTTTGACCGAGGTCCAAAATGGCTCGCAATCCCAAAAAAATCTACATGTAGGGATTATCTCTCAAATGGGTACCTAAATACAGTTTCAAATATCAATTTCGAGAAAGTAAAGAAAACTGCATTTCTTATAACTTGGTTTGAGCAACCTCAACTAAGTGCCAAAATAACTCAAAATTCACAAAAATATGTGTGCCTATTAAATGGGTATCTAAATCTACTTTTATATTTGATTTCTAAGAAATTGGAAAAAAGTGCAACCTTTTAGGCCTTGGTTTGACCAAGTTTGACAAAGGTCCAAAATAGCTCGAAATGCCCTGAAAGTGTGTATGCATGGTCATCTCTCAAATGGGTACCTAAATTCTCTTTCAAATTTCAATTACAAGAAAGTCAGAAAAATAGCATCTCTGAGACCTTTGCTTGACCAACCTTGAATAATGACCAAAATAACTTCGAACATCGTGAAAGTTGGTGTGCATTGTTATCTATCAAATGCTAAGATAAATCTACGATCAAATTTTAATTATGAGAAATTAGTCAAAAGTGAAACTCTATTGTATGGTTTTGCTGAGGTTGGGATTAAAGGGGGGGTGAAATATTTTGGAACGTCTCGAAATTTTGTGTGCACGCTTGTCTATCAAATGGTCATTCAAATCTATGATCGAATTTCAATTATAAGAAACTGCTCAGAAGTGAAACTTTGTCATCCATTTTTGGTAGGGTTTGGCTTAAAGGTGGTCAAAATAGCTTGGAACATTGTGAAAGTTGGCGTGCATGATTTTTTGTCTAATGGGCATCCAAATCTATGATCAAGTTTCAATTCTTAGAATTTGGTCAAAAGTGAAACTCTATCGTGCAGTTTTGTTAGGGTTTGGCTTAAAGGAGTCGAAAATAACTTTGAACATCATGAAAGTTGGCGTGCACTCTTATCTTCCAAATGCACATCTAAATCTATGATCAAATTTTAATTCTGAGAAATTGGTCAAGAGTGAAAATCTGTCATGCGATTTCTCTAAGACTGGGGTTAAAGGGGGTGAAAATAACTCAATACATCCCGAAAGTTGGAGTGCACACTTATCTATCAAACAGGCATCGAAATCTATGATCAAATTTCAATTCTGAGAATTTGGTCAGAAGTGAAACTCCGTCGTGCATATTTGCTAGAGCTCGGCTCAAAGGGGTCCAAATAGCTCGGGCCATTGCAAAATTTGGCATGCACGTTTTTATATCAAACGGGCATCCAAATCTATGATCAAATTTCAACTCCGAGAATTTGGTCAAAAGTGAAACTCCATCATTTGATTTCGGTAAGGTTTGGCTTAAAGGAGGAGAAAATAGCTCTGAACATCATGAAAGTTTTCATGCACTCTTATATAACTAGAAATATTATAAAAATATTTGTGCTCACTTATCTACCAAATGGGCATATCGGTGCTTTCGCTAAGGTTGCACTTAAAGGGAGTGAAAATAGCTCGGAACATTACGAAATTTGGAGTGTACGCTTGTTTATTGAAATGGATAGCTAAATCCACTTTCAAATTTCAATTCTGTAAAAGTCGACAAAAGTGCATATTTTCAACCTTGGGTTGACCATCCTTGATTAAGGGCCAAAATAGCTCCAAAACTCATAAATCTATGATCAAATCTACATCGTGAAAGTTGGTGTGCACTGTTATCTACCAAATGCTAAGATAAATATATGATAAAATTTTAATTCTAAGAAATTAGTCAAAAGTGAAACTCTGTTGTATGGTTTTGCTGAGGTTGGGATTAAAGGGGGTGAAATATTTTGGAACGTCTTGAAATTTCGCATGCATGCTTGTCTATCAAATGGGCATTCAAATCTATGATCAAATTTCAATTCTAAGAAACTGCTCAAAAGTGAAACTCAAAATTCACAAAAATATGTGTCCCTCTTAAATTCGCAAAAATAGGCCTTGGTTTGACCAAGTTTAACTACGGTCCAAAATAGCTTGAAATCTCTTGAAAGTGTGTATGCATGGTTATCTCTCACATGGGTACCTAAATTCTCTTTCAAATTTCAATTACAAGAAAGCCTGAAAAATAGCATGTCTTAGACCTTTGCTTGACCAACCTTGAATAACGACCAAAATAACTTCGAACATTGTGAAAGTTGGTGTGCACTGTTATCTACCAAACGCTAAGATAAATCTACGATCAAATTTTAATTTTGAGAAATTAGTCAAAAGCGAAACTCTGTTGTATGGTTTTGATGAGGTTGGGATTAAAGGGGGTGAAATATTTTGGAACGACTTGAAATTTTGTGTGCACGCTTGTCTATCAAATGGGAATTCAATTCTATGATCAAATTTAAATTATAAGAAACTGCTCCAAAGTGAAACTTGAAATAACTCAAAATTCGCAAAAATATGTGTCCCTCTTAAATTCACAAAAATAGGCCTTGTTTTGACCAAGTTTAACTACGGTGCAAAATAGCTTGAAATCCCTTGAAAGTGTGTATGCATGGTTATCTCTCACATGGGTACCTAAATTCTCTTTCAAATTTCAATTACAAGAAAGTTTGAAAAATAGCATCTCTTAGACCTTTGCTTGACCAACCTTGAATGACGACCAAAATAACTTCGAACATCGTGAAAGTTGGTGTGCACTGTTATCTACCAAATGCTAAGATAAATCTACGATCAAATTTTAATTCTGAGAAATTAGTCAAAAGTGAAACTATGTTGTATGGTTTTGATGAGGTTGGGATTAAAGGGGGTGAAATATTTTGGAATGACTCTAAATTTCACGTGCACGCTTGTCTATCAAATGGGCATTCAAATCTATGATCAAATTTCAATTATAAGAAACTACTCAAAAGTGAAACTTTGTCATCTGTTTTTGGTAGGGTTGGGCTTAAAGGCGGTCAAAATAGCTTGGAACATTATGAAAGTTGCATGCATGCTTTTTTATCTAATGGGTATCCAAATCTATGATCAAGTTTCAATACTTAGAAGTTGGTCAAAAGTGAAACTCCATCATGCAGTTTTGTTAGGGTTTGGTTTAAAGGAGTTGAAAATAACTCTGAACATCATGAAAGTTAGAGTGCACTCTTATCTTCCAAATGCAAATATAAATCTATGATCAAATTTTAATTACGATAATTTTGCTAAGGTTTGGCTTAAAGGAGGGGAAAATGGCTCTGAGAAATTGGAAACAAATGCAACCTTTTAGGCCTTGGTTTCACTGCCTAAGGTCCAAAATAGCTTGAAATCCCCTGAAAGTTTATATGCATGCTTATCTCTCAAATAGGTACCTAAATTCTCTTTCAAATTTCAATTACAAGAAATCCAAAAAAATAACAGCTCTTAGACCTTTACTTGACCAACCTTGAATAACGACCAAAATAGTTCCGAACATCATGCAAGTTAGCATGCACTCTTATCTACCAAATGTGCCGATAAATCTACGATTAAATTTTAATTTTTGAGAAATTAGTCAAACATGAAACTCCGTTGTGTGGTTTTACTAAGGTTGGGATTAAAGGGGGTGAAAATATTTTGGACATCCAAATGGGCATCCAAATTTATGATCAAATTTAAATTCTAAGAAATTGCTCAAAATTGAAACTTCGTCGTGTGGTTTCGATAGGGTTGGGCTTAAAGGGGGTCAAAACAGCTCGGAACGTCGTGAAAGTTGGTGTGCATGCTTGTCTATCCAATATGCATCCAAACCTACAATCAAGTTTCAATTCTGAGAATTTACTCAAAGCTTCACTCCATCGTGCAGTTTTGTTAGTGTTTGGCTTAAAGATGCTGAAAATAGCTCTCAACATCGTGAAAGTTGGCATGCACTCTTATCTTCCAAATGCGGATTTAAATCTATGATTAAATTTTAATTTAAAATAAGTTGGTGAAAAGTGAAAATAGGTTGGGGTTAAAGGGGGTGAAAATAGCTCGAAGTGGCGCGAAATTTGGAGTGCACGCTTCTCTATCAAATGGGCATGCAAATATATGATCAAATTTCAATTCTGAGAAATTGGTCAAAAGTGAAACTCCGTTGTGCATTTTTGCTAGAGTTGGGCTCGAAGGGCTCCAAATAGCTCGGACCATTGCAAAAGTTGGCATGCACATTTTTATATCAAATGGGCATCCAAATATCTGATCAATTTTCAATTCCAAGAATTTGGTCAAAAGTGAAACTCCATCCTTCAATTTCGCTAAGGTTTGGCTTAAAGGAGGAGAAAATGGCTCTAAGGAATTGGAAATAAATGCAACCTTTTAGGCCTTGGTTTCACCAAGTTTTCCTAAGGTCCAAAATAGTTTGAAAGCCGCTGAGAGTTTGTATGCATGGTTATCTCTCAAATGGGTACCTAAATTCTCTTTCAAATTTCAGTTACAAGAAAGCCGAAAAAATAAAATCGCTTAGATATTTACTTAACCAACCTTGAATAATGACCAAAATAGATCCAAATATTATGAAAGTTAGCATGCACTCTTCTCTACCAAATGCGCCGATAAATCTACGATTAAATTTTTATTTTGAGAAATTAGTCAAACGTGAAACTCCGTTGTGTGGTTGTGCTAAGGTTGGGCTTAAAAGCAGTGAAAATATTTTGGAATGTCTCAAAAGTTTGCGTGCATGCTTGATCATCATATGGGCATCCAAATTTATGATCGAATTTAAATTGTAAGAAACTGCTCAAAAGTGAAACTCCATCGTTCGGTTTCGATAGGGTTGGGCTTAAAGGGGGTCAAAATAGCTCGAAACGTTGTGAATGTTGGCGTGCATGCTTGTTTATCCAATATGCATCCAAACCTATGATCAAGTTTCAATTCTTAGAATTTGTTCAAACCTGAGACTCCATCGTGTAGCTTTGTTAGGGTTTGGCTTAAAGATGCCGAAAATAGCTCTCAACATCGTGAAAGTTGGGATGCACACTTATCTTCCAAATGCGCATTTAAATCTACGATTAAATTTTAATTCCAAAAAATTGGTTAAAAGTGAAACTCCGTTGTGTGGTTTCACCAAGGTTGGGGTTAAACGGGGTGAAAATAGCTCTGAGTGTCACAAAAGTTGGAGTGCACGCTTCTCTATCATATGGTCATCCAAATCTATGATCAAATTTCAATTCCGAGAAATTGGTCAGAAGTAAAACTTTGTCATGCATTTTCGCTAAGGGGTTAAAGGGGACCAAATAGCTCGGAACATTGCAAAAGTTGGAGTGCACGTTTTTATATCAAACGGGCATCCAAATCTATGATCAAATTTCGCCTTCGAGAATTTGGTCAAAAGTGAAACTCCATCAATCAATTTCACTAAGGTTTGGCTTAAAGGAGGGGAAAATAGTTCTGAACATCACAAAAAATTTTATGCACTCTTATCTAACTAGAAATCTAGCAAAAATATGTGAGCATGCTTATCTACCAAATGGGCATATCGATGCTTTCGCTAAGGTTGCACTTAAAGGGAGTGAAAATAGCTCGAAACGTTATGAAAGTTGGAATGTGTGCTTGTTTATTCAAATGGGTACCTAAATCCACTTTCAAATTTCAATTCTGAAAAAGTCGACAAAAGTGCATATTTTCAACCTTGGTTTGACCATCCTTGATTTAGGGCCAAAATAGCTCCAAATCTCATAAAAATAGGTGTCAATTCCTATATTTGAAATGGGTATCTAAATCTACTTTAAAACTAGAATTTTGAGAAATTGGAAATAATGCAACGTTTTAGGCCTTGGTTTGACGAATTTTGACCGATGTCCAAAATGGCTCGCAATCCACAAAAATTATACATGTATGCTTTATATACCAAATGGATACCTAAACACAGTTTCAAATTTCAATTTTGAGAAAGTCAAGAAAAGTGCATATCTTAGAACTTCATTTGACCAACCTTAACTAAGGGATGAAATAACCCAAAATCTCACAAAAATATGTGTGCACACTTATCTCTTAAATGGGTATCTAAATATATTTTTACATTTGATTTCTAAGAAATGGGAAAAAACTGCAAGCTTTTAGGCATTGGTTTGACCAAGTTTGACTAAGGTCCAAAATAGCTCGAAATCTCCTCAGATGAAAGTTCATGTGCAAGCTTGTCTATCAAATGGACATCCAAATCTATGAGAAAATTTCAATTCTAAGAAACTGCTCAAAAGTGAAACTCTATCATGCAGTTTCACTGGGGTTGGGCTTAAAAGGGGTCAAAATAATAGCTTGAAACGTTGCAAATAATTCTAAACATATCATACAGTTTTGTTAGGGTTTGGCTTAAAGGAGCTGAAGATAATTCTAAACATCGTGAAAGTTGGCTTTCACACTTATCATCCAAATGCGTATCAAAAGATATGATCAAATTTTAATTTCGACAAATTTGTAAAAAGTGAAACTCCGTCATGTAGTTTCGCAAAGGTTGAGGTTAAAGGGGGTGAAAATAGCTCGGAACATCGTGAAAGTTGGAGTGCACGCTTGTCTATCAAATGGGCATCCAAATCTATGATCAAATTTCAATTGCGAGAAAATTGTCAAAAGTGAAACTTCGTTGTGCATTTTCGCTAGAGTTCAGCTTAAAGCAGGTCCAAATAGCTCGAAACATCACAAAATTTGGTGTGCACGCTTGTATATCAAATGGGCATCCAAATCTATGATTAAATTTCAATTCTGGGAATTTGGTCAAAAGTGAAACTCCATCATGCGGTTTCGCTAAGGTTTGGCTTAAAGGAGGGAAAAAGAGCTCTGAACATCACTAAATTTGGCATGCACTCTTATCTACCAAATGGGCATCTAAATCTATGATCATATTTCAATTCTAAGAAATTAGTCAAAAGAGAAACCTTATCATGTGATTTCGTGAAAGTTGGTGTGCACTTCTATCTACCAAATGCTAAGATAAATCTATGATCAAATTTTAATTATGAGAAATTAGACAAAAGTGAAAATATGTTGTATGGTTTTGCTGAGGTATGGATTAAAGGGAGTGAAATATTTTGGAACATCTCAAAATTTCGTGTGCACGCTTGTCTATCGAATGGGCATTCAAATCTATGGTCAAATTTCAATTATAAAAAACTGCTGGAAAGTGAAACTTCGTCATGCATTTTCACTAGGGTTGGGCTTAAAGGTGGTCAAAGTAGCTTGGAACATTGTGAAAGTTGGTGTGCATGCTTGTTTATCTATGGGCATCCAAATCTATGATCAAGTTTCAATTCCTACAAGTTGGTGAAAAGTGAAACTCCATCGTCCAGTTTTGTTAGGGGTTGGCTTAAAGGAGTCAAAAATAATTGTGAACATCATGAAAGTTGGCGTGAAATCTTATCGTCCAAATGCACATCTAAATCTATGATCAAATTTTAATTTCAAGAAATTGGTCAAGAGTGAAACTCCGTCATGCGGTTTCGCTAAGATTGGGGTTAAAGGGGGTTAAAATAGCTCAAAACGTCGCGAAAATTGGAGTGCACGCTTATCTATTAAATGGGCAACCAAATCTATCATCAAATTTCAATTCTAAGAAATTGGTTAGAAGTGAAACTCCGTCATTCATTTTTGCAAGAGTTGGGCTCAAAGGGGTCCAAATAGCTTGGAACATTGCAAAAATTGGATGAGACGTCTTTATATCAAACGGGCATCCAAAACTATGATCAAATTTCAACTCCAAGAATATGGTCAAAAGTGAAACTCCATCATTCGATTTCGCTAAGGTTTGGCTTAAAGGAGGCGAAAATAGCTTTGAGAGATTGGAAACAAATGCAACCTTTTAGGCCTTGGTTTCACCAAGTTTTCCTAAGGTCCAAAATAGCTTGAAATCCCCTGAAAGTTTGTATGCATGGTTATCTCTCAAATGGGTACCTAAATTCTCTTTCAAATTTCAATTACAAGAAAGCCAAAAAAATAACACCTCTTAGACATTTAGTTGACCAACCTTGAATAATGACCAAAATAGCTCCGAACAGCATAAAAGTTAGCATGCACTCTTATCAACCAAACACTCCAATAATCTACGATTAAATTGGAATTTTGAGAAATTAGTCAAACATGAAACTCCGTTGTGCGGTTTTTGATAATGTTGGGCTTAAAGGGGGTGAAAATATTTTGGAATGTCTCAAAAGTTTGCATGCACGGTTGTTCATCAAATGGGCATCCAAATTTATGATCAAATTTAAATTCTAAGAAATTGCTCAAAAGTGAAACTCCATCGTGCGATTTTGATAGGGTTGGGATTAAAGGGGGTCAAAATAGCTCAGAATGTTGCGAAAGTTGGCGTGCATGCTTTTCTATCTGATATGCATCCAAACCTATGATCAAGTTTCAATTCTAAGAATTTGGTAAAAGCTAAGACTCCATCATGAATTTTTGTTAGGGTTTGGCTTAAAGATGCTGAAAATAGCTCTCAACATCATGAAAGTTGGCATGCAATCTTATCATTGAAATGCACATTTAAATCTATGATTAAATTTTAATTCCAAGAAATTGTTTAAAAGTGAAACTACGTTGTGCGGTTTTGCCAAGGTTGGGGTTAAAGGGGGTGAAAATAGCTTGGAGTGTCGCGAAATTTGGAGTGCACACTTCTCTATCAAATGGGCATCCAAATCTATGATCAAATTTCAATTCTGAGAAATTGGCCAGAAGTGAAACTCCGTCATGCATTTTCTCTAGAGTCAGGCTCAAAGGGGTCCAAATAGCTCGAAACATTGCAAAATTTGGCGTGCACATTTTTATAGCAAACGGGCATCCCAACCTATGATCAAATTTCAACTCTGAGAATTTGGTCAAAAGTGAAACTCCATCATTCGATTTCGCTAAGGTTTGGCTTAAAGGAGGGGAAAATAGCTCTGAGAAATTGGAAACAAATGCAACCTTTTAGGTCTTGGTTTCACCAAGTTTGCCTAAGGTCCAAAATAGGTCAAAATCCCCTGAAAGTTTGTATGCATGTTTAATCTCTCAAATGGGTACCTAAATTCTCTTTCAAATTTCAATGACAAAAAAGCCAAAAAAATAACATCTCTTAGTCCTTTACTTGACCAACCTTGAATAACAACCAAAATAGCTCCGAACATCATGAAAGTTAGCATGCACTCTTATCAACCAAACACGTCGATAAATCTACGATTAAATTTTAATTGGAGAAATTAGTCAAACGTGAAACTCCGTTGTGCGGTTTTGCTAAGGTTGGGCTTAAAGGGGTTCAAAATATTTTGGAATGTCTCCAAAGTTTGCATGCACACTTGTTCATCAAATGGGCATCCAAATTTATGATCAAATTTAAATTCTAATAAATTTCTCAAAAGTGAAACTCCGTCATGCGGTTTCAATAGGGTTGGGCTTAAATGGTTTCAAAATAGCTCAGAACGTTGCGAAAGTTGGTGTGCATGCTTGTCTATCCAATATGCATCCAAGCCTATGATCAAGTTTCAATTCTTAGAATTTGTTCAAAGCTGAGACTCCATCATGCAGTTTTGTTAGGGTTTGGCTTAAATATGCCGAAAATAGCTCTCAACATCATGAAAGTTGGCATGCACTCTTATCTTCCAAATGCATATTTAAATCTATGATTAAATTTTAATTCCAAGAAATTGGCTAAAAGTGAAACTCTGTTGTGCGGTTTCACCAAGGTTGGGGTTAAACGGGGTGAAAATAGCTCGGAGTGTTGCAAAAGTTGGAGTGCATGCTTCTTTATCAAATGGGCATCCAAATATATGCTCAAATTTCAATTCCGAGAAATTGGTCAGAAGTGAAACTCCATCGTGCATTTTCGCTAGAGTTGGGCTCAAACGATTCCAAGTAGCTCGGAATATTGAAACATTGGCGTGCACGTTTTTATATCAGTCGAGCATCCAAATCTATGATCAAATTTTGAATCTAAGAATTTGGTCAAAAGTGAAACTCCATCATTTGATTTCATTAAGGTTTGGCTTAAAGGAGGGGAAAATAGCTCTGAACATCACGAAATTTTTCATGCACTCTTATCTTACCATAAATCCCATGAAAATATGTGTGCGTTCTTATGTACCAAATGGGTATATCGGCGCTTTCACAAAGGTTGCACTTAAAAGGAGTGAAAATACCTCGGAACGTTACGAAAGTTAGTGTGTACACTTGCTTGTTTATTGAAATGGGTACCTAAATCCACTTTCAAATTTCAATTATGAAAAAGTCGAGATAAGTGCATATTTTTAACCTTGGTTTTACCATTCTTGATTAAGGGCAAAAATAGCTCCAAATCTCATAAAAATAGGTGTCAATTCCTATATTTGAAATGGGTATCTAAATCTACTTTAAAATTTGAATTTTGAGAAATTGGAAATAGTTCAATGTTTTAGGCCTTGGTTGACGAAGTTTGACCGATGTTTAAAATGGCTCGCAATCCCCAAAAAATATACATGTATGCTTTATCTACCAAATGGATACCTAGATATAGTTTCAAATTTCAATTTTGAGAAAGTCAAGAAAAGTGCATTTCTTAGAACTTCGTTTGACCAACCTTAAGTAAGGGCTGAAATAACCCGAAATCTCACAAAAGTATGTTTGCACACTTATCTTTTAAATGGATATCTAAATATACTTTTACATTTGATTTCTAAGAAATTGGAAAAAAGTGCAAGCTTTTAGGCCTTGGTTTGACCAAGTTTGACTAAGGTCCAAAATAGCTCGAAATCCCCTCAGAGAAATTGGTCAAAAGTGAAACTCCCCTGTGTTGTTTTGCTAAGGTCGGGCTTAAAGCGGGTGAAAATATTTTGCAATGTCATGAAGGTTCATTTTCAAGCTTGTCTATGAAATGGACATCCAAATCTATGAGCAAATTTCAATTCTAATAAACTGCTCAAAAGTGAAACTCTGTCCTGCGACTTCACTGGGGTTGGGCTTAAAAGGGATCAAAATAATAGCTTGGAACATTGCAAAATTTGGCGTGCATGATTGTTTATCCAATGAGCATCCAAATCTATGATCAAGTTTCCGTTATTAGAAGTACATCAAAAGTGAAACTCCATCGTACAGTTTTGTTAGGGTTTGGCTTAAACGAGCTGAAAATAACTCTGAATATCATGAAAGTTGGCATGCACACTTATCATCCAAATGCACATGAAAAGATATGATCAAATTTTAATTCTAAGAAATTTGTAAAAAGTGAAACTTCGTCGTGCGGTTTCACAAAGGTTGGGGCTAAGGGGGTGAAAATAGCTCGAAACATCGTGAAAGTTGGAGTGCATGCTTGTATATCAAATGGGCATCCAAATCTGTGATCAAATTTCAATTGTGAGAAAATTGTCAAAAGTGAAACTTCATCGTGCATTTTTTCTAGAGTTCAACTTAAAGTGGGTCCAAATAGCTCGAAACATCGCAAAATTTGGTGTGCATGCTTGTATATCAAACGGACATCCAAATCTATGATCAAATTTCAATTCTTGAAATTTGGTCAAAAGTGAAACTCCATCATGTGGTTTTGCTAAGGTTTGTCTTAAAGAGGGAAAAAGAGCTCTAAACATCACTAAATTTGGCATGCATTGTTATCTACCAAATGGGCATCTAAATCTATGATCATATTTCAATTCTAAGAAATTGGTCAAAAGAGAAACTTTATCGTGCACTTTCGCTAAGGTTGCTCTTAAAGGGAGTGAAATAGCTCGGAACATCGCAAAAATTAGCGTGTACGCTTGTTTATTGAAATGAGTACCTAAATCCACTTTCAAATTTCATTTCTAAAAAAGTCAACAAAAGTGCATCTTTTCAACTTTTGTTTGACCATCGTTGAATCAGGGCCAAAATAGCTGCAAAACTCATAAAAATAGGTGTCCATGCCTAATTTTGAAATGGGTATCTAAATCTACTTTAAAATTTGAATTTTTAGAAAATGGAAAAAGTGCAACGTTTTAGGCCTTGGTTTGGTGAAGTTTGAATGAGGTCCAAAATGGCTCGCAATCCCAAAAAAATATACATGTAGGGATTATCTCTCAAATGGGTACCTAAATACAGTTTCAAATTTCAATATCAAGAAAGTCAAGAAAAGTACATCTCTTAGAACTTGGTTTAAGCAACATTAACTAAGTGCTGAAATAACTTGAAATTCGCAAAAATATGTGTGCCTCTTAAATTTGATTTCTAAGAAATTGGAAAAATGTGCAAAGTTTTAGGCCTTGGTTTGACCAAGTTTGAATAGGTCTAAAATAACTCAACATCCCCTGAAAGTGTGTATGCATGGTTATCTCTCAAATGGGTACCTAAATTCTCTTTCAAATTTCAATAACAAGAAAGTCGTAAAAATAACATCTCTTAGACGTTTGCTTGACCAACATTGAATAACGAGCAAAATAACTTCGAACATCGTGAAAGTTGGTGTGCACTGTTCTCTACCAAACTAAGATAAATCTACGATCAAATTTTAATTATGAGAAATTAGTCAAAAGTGAAACTCTGTTGTATGGTTTTGTTGAGGTTGGGATTAAAGGGGGTGAAATATTTTGGAACGTCTCGAAATTTCGCATGCACGCTTGTCTATCAAATGGGAATTCAAATCTATGATCAAATTTCAATTATTAAAAACTGCTCAAAAGTGAAACTTCGTCATGCATTTTCGCTAGGGTTGGGCTTAAAGGTGGTCAAAATAGCTTGGAACATTGTGAAAGTTGGCATGCATGCTTGTTTATCTAGTGGGCATCCAAATCTATGATCAAGTTTCAATTCTTAGAAGTTGGTCAAAAGTGAAACTCCATCGTGTGGTTTTGTTAGGGTTTGGATTAAAGGAGTCGAAAATAACTGTGAACATCATGAAAGTTGGCGTGCACTCCTATCTTCCAAATGCACATCTAAATCTATGATCAAATTTTAATTCCGAGAAATTGGTCAAGAGCAAAACTCTGTGATGCGGTTTCGCTAAGATTGAGGTTAAAGGGGGTTAAAGTAGCTCAAAACGTCGTGAAAGTTGGAGTGCACGCTTATCTATCAAACAGGCAGCCAAATATTTGATGAAATTTTAATTCTGAGAAATTGGTCAGAAGTGAAACTCTGTCGTGCATTTTCACAAGAGTTGGGCTCAAAGGAGTCCAAATAGCTCAGAACATTACAAAAGTTGGCGTGCACATTTTTATATCAAATGGGCATCCAAATCTATGATCAAATTTCAACTTCAAGAATTTGGTCAAAAGTGAAACTCCATCATTCAATTTCGCTAAGTTTTGGCTTAAAGGAGGGGAAAATAGCTCTGAGAGATTGGAAACAAATGCAACCTTTTATTCCTTGGTTTCACCAAGTTTGCCTAAGGTCCAAAATAGCTCAAAATCCCCTGAAAATTTGTATGCATGGTTATCTCTCAAATGGGTACTTAAATTCTCCTTCAAATTTCAATTACAAGAAAGCCGAAAAAATAACATCTCTTAGACCTTTACTTGACCAACCTTGAATAACGACCAAAATAGCTCTGAACATCATGAAAGTTAGCATGCACTCTTATCTACCAAACGCGTCGATAATCTACAATTAAATTGGAATTTTAAGAAATTAGTCAAACGTGAAACTGCGTTGTGCAATTTTTCTAAGGTTGGGCTTAAAGCGGGTGAAAATATTTTGGAATGTCTCAAAATTTTACATGCACACTTGTTCATCAAATGGGCATCCGAACTTATGATCAAATTTAAATTCTAAGAAGCTGCTCAAAAGTGAAACTACGTCGTGCGGTTTCGATAGGGTTGGGCTTACAAGGGTCAAAATAGCTCAGAACGTTGTGAAAGTTGGCGTGCATGCTTTTCTCTCTGATATGCATCCAAACCTATGATCAAGTTTCAATTCTAAGAATTTGGTCAAAGCTGAGACTCCAGTGTGCAGTTTTGTTAGGGTTTGGCTTAAAGATGCCGAAAATAGCTCTCAACATCGTGAAAGTTGGAATGCATATTATCTTCGAAATGTGCATTTAAATCTATGATTAAATTTTAATTCCAAGAAATTAGTTAAAAGTGAAACTTTGTTGTGCGGTTTCGCTAAGGTTGTGGTTAAAGGGGGTGAAAATAGTTCAGAGTGTCGCCAAAGTTGGAGTGCACGCTTCTCTATCAAATGGGCATCCAAATCTATGATCAAATTTCAATTCCGAGAAATTGATCAGAAGTGAAACTCCATTGTGCATTTTCGCTAGAGTTGGGTTCAAAGGGGTCCAAATAGCTCGAAACATTGCAAAAGTTGGCATGCACGTTTTTATATCAAACGTGCATCCAAATATATGATCAAATTTCAACCCCAAGAATTTGGTCAAAAGTGAAACTCCATCATTTGATTTCGCTAAGGTTTGGCTTAAAGGAGGAGAAAATAGCTCTGAGAAATTGGAAAATGCAACCGTTTAGGCCTTAGTTTCACCAAGTTTGCCTAAGGTCCAAAATAGCTCAAAATCCCCTGAAAGTTTGTATGCATGGTTAATATTTCAAATGGGTACCTAAATTCTCTTTCAAATTTCAATTCCAAGAAAGCTGAAAAAATAACATCTCTTAGTCCTTTACTTGACCAACCTTGAATAACGACCAAAATATCTCTGAACATCCTGAAATTTAGCATGCACTCTTATCTACCAAACACTCTGATAAATCTACGATTAAATTTTAATTTTGAGAAATTAGTCAAACGTGAAACTCCATTGTTTGGTTTTGCTAAGGTTGGGCTTAAAGGAGTTGAAAATATTTTGGAATGTCTCAAAAGTTTGCATGCACACTTGTTCATCAAATGGACATCCAAATTTATGATCAAATTTAAATTCTAAGAAACTGATCCAAAGTGAAACTCCATCGTGCGGTTTTGATAGGGTTGGCCTTAAATGGGTTGAAAATAGCTTCGAACATTGAAAAAGTTGGCATGCATGCTTGTCTATCCAATATGCATCCAAACCTATGATCAAGTTTCAATTCTGAGAATTTGGTCAAAGATGAGACTCCATCATGCAGTTTTGTTAGGGTTTGGCTTAAAGATGCTGAAAATGGCTCTCAACATCGTGAAAGTTGGCATGCACTCTTATCTTCAAAATGCACATTTAAATCTATGATTAAATTTTAATTCCAAGAAATTGGTTAAAAGTGAAACTCTGTTGTGTGGTTTCGCTAAGGTTGGGGTTAAAGGGCGTGAAAATAGCTTGAAGTTTTGCGAAAGATGGAGTGCACGCTTCTCTATCAAATGGGCATCCAAATATATGCCCAAATTTCAATTCCGTGAAATTGGTCGAAAGTGAAACTCCGTCGTGCATTTTCGCTAGACTTGGGCTCAAATGGGTCCAAATAGCTCGGAACATTGAAACGTTGGCATGCACGTTTTTATATCAATCGAGAATCCAAATTTATGATCAAATTTCAACTCCAAGAATTTGGTCAAAAGTGAAACTCCATCATTTGATTTCACTAAGGTTTGCTTAAAGGAGGGGAAAATAGCTCTGAACATCACCAAATTTTTCATGCACTCTTATCTAACTAGAAATCCCACAAAAATATGTGTGCATGCTTATCTACCAAATGGGTATATCGACACTTTCGCTAAGGTTTCACTTAAAGGGAGTGAAAATAGCTCGAAATGTTACGAAAGTTAGCATGTACACTTGCTTATTGAAATGGGTACCTAAATCCACTTTCAAATTTCTATTCTGAAAAAGTCAAGATAAGTGCGTATTTTCAACCTTGGTTTGAACATCCTTAAATGAGGGTCAAAATAGCTCCAAATCTCATAAAAACAGGTGTCCATGCTTATCTTTGAAATGGGTATCTAAATCTACTTTAAAATTTGAATTTTCAGAAAATGGAAAAAATGCAATGTTTTAGGCCTTAGTTTGACGAATTTTGACCGAGGTCCAAAATGGCTCGCAATCCCCAAAAAATATACATGTAGGGATTATCTCTCAAATGGGTACCTAAATACAGTTTCAAATTTCAATTTCGAGAAAGTCAAGAAAAGTGAATTTCTTAGAACTTGGTTTGACCAACCTTAACTAAGTGCCGAAATAACTCGAAATTCAAAAAAATATGTGTGCCTCTTAAATGGGTATCTAAATCTACTTCTAAATTTGATTTCTAAGAAATTGGAAAAAAGTGCAACCTTTTAGGGCTTGGTTTGACCACGTTTGTCTAAGGTCCAAAATAGCTCGAAATCCCTTGAAAGTGTGTATTCTATCTCTCGAATGGGTACCTAAAATCTTTTTCAAATTTCAATTACAAGAAAGTCAGAAAAATAGCATCTTTTAAACATTTGCTTGACTAACCTTGAATAACGACCAAAAGTGACTACAAACATTGTGAATGTTGGTGTGCACTGTTATCTACCAAATGCTAAGGTAAATCTACGATCAAATTTTAATTCTGAGAAATTAGTCAAAAGTGAAACTCTATTGTATGGTTTTGCTGAGGTTGGGATTAAAGGGGGTGAAATATTTGGAACGTCTCAAAATTTCGTGTGCACGCTTGTCTATCAAATGTGCATTCAAATATATGATCAAATTTCAATTATAAGAAACTCCTCAAAAGTGAAACTTCGTCATGCATTTTCGCTAGGGTTGGGATTAAAGGTGGTAAAAATAGCATGGAACGTTGTGAAAGTTGGCGTGGCTGTTTGTTTATCTAATGGGAATCCAAATCTATGATCAAGTTTTAATTCTTAGAAGTTAGTCAAAAGTGAAACTCCATCGTGCAGTTTTGTTATGGTTTGGCTTAAAGGAGTCGAAAATAACTCTGAAAATCATGAAAGTTGGCATGCACTCTTACTTCCAAATGCACATCTAAATCTATGATCAAATTTTCATTATGAGAAATTGGTCAAGAGTGAAACTCCGTCATGCAGTTTCACTAAGATTGGGGTTAAAGGGGGTGAAAATAGCTCAAAATCTCATGAAAGTTGGAGTGCACGCTTATCTATCAAACGGGAATCCAAATCTATGATCAAATTTCAATTTTGAAAAATTGCTCAGAAGTGAAACTCCGTCGTACATTTTTGCTAGAGTTGCGATCAAAGGGGTCCAAAAAGGTCGAAACATTGCAAAAGTTGGCATGCATGTTTTTATATCAAACAGGCATACAAATCTATGATCAAATTTCAACTCCGAGAATTTGGTCAAAAGTGAAACTCCATCATTTGTTTTCGCTAAGGTTTGGCTTAAAGGAGGGGAAAATAGCTCTGAGAATTTGAAAACAAATGAAACCTTTTAGGCCTTGGTTTCACCAAGTTTTCCTAAGGTCCAAAATAGCTCAAAATGCCCTGAAAGTTTGTATGCATGGTTATCTCTCAAAAGGGTACCTAAATTCTCTTTCAAATTTCAATTACAAGAAAACAAAAAAAAACAACATCTCTTAGACCTTTACTTGACAACCCTTGAATAACGACCAAAATAGCTCCGAACATCATGAAAGTTAGCATGCACTCTTATCTACCAAACGTGCCAATAAATTGACGATTAAATTTTAATTTTGAGAAATTAGTCAAACGTGAAAATCTGTTGTGCGGCTTTGCTAAAGTTGGGCATAAAGGGGTTGCAAATATTTTGGAATGTCTCAAAAGTTTGCATGCATGCTTGTTCATCAAATGGGCATCCAAATTTATGATCAAATTTAAATTCTAAGAAACTGCTCAAAAGTGAAACTCATCGTGCGGTTTCGATAGGGTTGGGCTTAAAGGGGTTCAAAATAGCTCGAAACGTTACGAAAGTTGGCGTGCATGCTTGTCTATCCAATTAACAACCAAACATATGATCAAGTTTCAATTCTGAGCATTTGGTCAAAGCTGAGACTCCATTGTGCGGTTTTGTTAGGGTTTGGCTTAAAGATTCCAAAAATAGCTCTCAACATTGTGAAAGTTGGCATGCACTCTTATCTTCCAAATGGGCATTTAAATCTATGATTAAATTTTAATTGCAAGAAATTGGTTAAAAGTGAAACTCCATTGTGCGATTTTTCCAAGGTTGGGGTTAAAGGGGGTGAAAATAGCTTGGAGTGTCATGAAAGTTGGAATCCACACTTCTCTATCAAATGGGCATCCAAATATATGCTCATATTTCAATTCCGAGAAATTGGTTAGAAGTGAAAATCCGTTGTGCATTTTCACTAAAGTTGGGTTCAAAGGGGTCCAAATAGCTCAGACATTGAAAAAGTTGGTGTGCACATTTTTTTATCAACCGAGCATCCAAATCTATGATCAAATTTCAACTCCTAGAATTTGGTCAAAAGTGGAACTCCATCATTTGATTTCACTAAGGTTTGGCTTAAAGGAGGGGTTTATAGCTCTGAACATCACATAATTTTTCATGCACTCTTATCTAACTAGAAATCTCACCAAAATATGTGTGCACGCTTATCTACCAAATGCGCATATCAGCGCTTTCACTAAGGTTGCACTAAAGGGAGTGATTTCATAGCTCACGACGATACGAAATTTGGTGTGTACGCTTGTTTATTGAAATGGGTACCTAAATCCAATTTCAAATATCAATTCTGAAAAAGTGGACAAAAGTGCATATTTTCAACCTTGGTTTGACCATCCTTGATTAAGGGCCAAAATAGCTCCAGATCTCATAAAAATAGGTGTCAATGCCTATATTTGAAATGTGTATCTAAAGCTACTTTAAAATTTGAATTTTGAGAAATTGGAAATAGCGCAATGTTTTAGGCCTTGGTTTGACGAAGTTTGACCAATTTCTAAAATGGCTCGCAATCGCCAAAAAATATACATGTATGCTTTATCTACCAAATGGATACCTAAATACAGTTTCAAATTTCAATTTCAAGAAAGTCAATAAAAGTGCATATCTTAGAACTTCGTTTGACCAATCTTAACTAAGGGCTGAAATAACCCAAAATATCACAAAAGTATTTTTCTAAGGTTGGGCTTAAAGTGGGTGAAAATATTTCGCAACGTCATGAAAGTTCATGCGCAAGGTTGTCTATCAAATGGACATCCAAATCTATGAGCAAATTTCAATTCTAAGAAACTGCTCAAAAGTGAAACTCTCTCATCCGGTTTCACTGGGGTTGGGCTTAAAAGGGGTCAAAATAATAGCTCAAAACGTTGCAAAATTTCGCGTGCATAATCTGTTTATCCAATGGGAATCCAAATCTATGATCAAGTTTCCATTCTAAGAAGTACGTCAAAAGTGAAACTCCATCGTACAGTTTTGTTAGGGTTTGGCTTAAAGGAGCTAAAAATAACTCTGAACATCGTGAAAGTTGGTGTGCACACTTATCATCCAAATGTGCATCAAAAGATATGATCAAATTTTAATTCCGAGAAATTTGAAAAAAAGTGAAACTTCGTCGTGCGATTTCGCAAAGGTTGGGGTTAAAATAGCTCGAAAGGTCATGAAAGTTGGAGTGCATGCTTGTCTATCAAATGGGCATCCAAATCTATGATCAAATTTCAATTGCAAGAAAATTGTCAAAAGTGAAACTTCGTCGTGCATTTTCGCTAGATTTCAACTTAAGACGGATCCAAATAGCTCGAAACATCGCAAAATTTGGCGTTCACGCTTGTATATCAAACGGGCATCCAAATCTATGATCAAATTTAAATTTTGGGAATTTGGTCAAAAGTGAAACTCCATCATACAGTTTCGCTAAGGTTTGGCTTAAAGGAGGGAAAAAGAGCTCTGAAAATCACTAAATTTGGCATGCACTCTTATCTACTAAATGGGCATCTAAATCTATGATCATATTTCAATTCTAAGAAATTGGTCAAAAGAGAAAATTTATCATGTGCTTTCGCTAAGGTTGCACTTAAAGGGAGTGAAATAGCTCGGAACGTCGCGAAAGTTAGTGTGTATGCTTGTTTATTTAAATGGGTACCTAAATCCACTTTCAAATTTCATTTCTGAAAAAGTCAACAAAAGTGCATCTTTTCAACTTTTGTTTGACCATCCTTGAATGAGGGCCAAAATAGCTCCAAGTCTCATCAAAATAGGTGTCCATGACTATATTTGAAATGGGTATCTAAATCTACTTCAAAATTTGAATTTTCAGAAAATGAGAAAAATGCAGTGTTTTAGGCCTTTGTTTGATGAAGTTTGACTGAGGTCCAAAATGGCTCGTAATCCCAAAAAATCTACATGTAGGGATTATTTCTCAAATGGGTACCTAAATACAGTTTGAAATTTCAATTTGAAGAAAGTCAAGAAAAGTGCATTTCTTCGAACTTGGTTTGACCAACCTTAACTAAGTGCCGAAATAACTCGAAATTTGCAAAAATATGTGTGCCTCTTAAATGGGTATCTAAATCTACTTTTAAAATTTGCTTTCTAAGAAATTGGAAAAAAGTGCAACCTTTTAGGCCCTAGTTTGACCAAATTTGCTAAGGTCCAAAATAGCTCGAAATCCCCTGAAAGTGTGTATGCATGGTTATGTCTCAAATGGGTACCTAAATTCTCTTTCAAATTTCAATTACAAGAAAGTGGGGAATATAGCATCTCTTAGACCTTTGCTTGACCAACCTTGAATAACGAGCAAAATAACTTTGAACATCATGAAAGTTAGTGTGCACTGTTATCTACCAAATGCTAAGATAAATGTACGATCAAATTTAAATTTTGATAAATTAGTCAAAAGTGAAAGTCTGTTTTATGGTTTTGCTAAGGTTGGGATTAAAGGGGGTGAAATAATTTGGAACGTCTTAAAACTTCACGTGCACGCTTATCTATTAAATGGGCATACAAATCTATGATCAAATTTTAATTATAAGAAACTGCTCAAAAGTGAAACTTCGTCATTCGTTTTAACTAGGGTTGGGATTAAAGGTGGTCAAAATAGCTTGGAACGTTGTAAAAGTTGGCATGCATGCTTGTTTATCTAATGGGCATCCAAATCTATGATCAAGTTTCAATTCTTAGAAGTTGGTCAAAAGTGAAACTCCATCATGCTGTTTTGTTAGGGTTTGGCTTAAAGGAGTCGAAAATAACTATGAACATCATGAAAGTTGGCGTGCGCTCGTATCTTCCAAATGCACATCTACATCTATGATCAAATTTTAATTCCGAGAAATTGGTTAAGAGTGAAACTCTGTCATGCGGTTTTGCTAAGATTGGGGTTAAATGGGGTGAAAATAGCACAAAACGTCGTGAAAGTTGGATTGCACGCTTATCTATCAAATGGGCATCCAAATCTATCATCAAATTTTGATTCTGAGAAATTGGTTAGAAGCAAAACTCCGTCGTGCATTTTCGCTAGAGTTGGGCTCAAAGGGGTTCAAATAGCTCGGAACATTTCAAAAGTTGGCATGCATGTTTTTATATCAAACGGGCATCCAAATCCATGATCAAATTTCAACTCTGAGAATTTGGTCAAAAGTGAAACTCCATCACTCATTTTCACTAAGGTTTGGCTTTAAAGGAGGTGAAAAAAGCTCTGACAATTTGGAAACAAATGCAACCTTTTAGACCTTGGTTTCACCAAGTTTGCCTAAGGTCCTAAATAGATCGAAATCCCCTGAAAGTTTGTATGCATGGTTATCTCTCAAATGGGTACCCAAATTATCTTTCAAATTTCAATTACAAGAAAGACAAAAAAATAACATCTCTTAGACCTTTACTTGCCCAACCTTGAATAACAACCAAAATAGCTCTGAACATTGTGAAAGTTAGAATGCACACTTATCTACCAAACACACCGATAAATCTATGATTAGATTTTAATTTTGAGAAATTAGTCAAATGTGAAACTCCGTTGTGCGGTTTTGCTAAGGTTGGGCTTAAAGGGGGTGAAAATAGTTTGGAATGTCTCAAAAGTTTGCATGCATGCTTGTTTATCAAATGGGCATCCAAATTTTTATCAAATCTAAATTCTAAGAAACTGCTCAAAAGTGAAACTTCTTCGTGTGGTTTCGATAGGGTTGCGCTTAAAGGGGGTCATAATAGCTTGAAACATTGTGAAAGTTGGTGTGCATGCTTGTCTATCCGATATGCATCATAACCTATGGTCAAGTTTCAATTCTGAGAATTTGGTCAAAGTTAAGAGAGACTCCATTGTGCAGTTTTGTTAGGGTTTGGATTAAAGATGCCGAAAATAGCTCTCAACATCGTCAAAGTTGGCATGCACTCTTATCTTCCAAATGCGCATTGAAATCTATGATTAAATTTTAATTCCAAGAAATTGGTTAAAAGTGAAACTCCATTGTGCAGTTTCGCCAAGGTTGGGGTTAAAGGGGGTGAAAATAGCTTGGAGTGTCGCGAAAGTTGGAGTGCACGCTTCTCTATCAAAAGGGCATCCAAATCTATGATCAAATTTCAATTCCGATAAATTGCTCAGAAGTGAAACTCCGTCATGCATTTTCGCTAGAGTTGGTCTCAAAGGGGTCCAATAGCTCGAAATATTGCAAAAGTTGGCGTGCAAGTTTTTATATTATACCGGCATCCAAATCTATGATCCAATTTCAACCCCAAGAATTTGGTCAAAAGTGAAACTCCATCATTTGATTTCGCTAAGGTTTGGCTTAAAGGAGTGGAAAATAGCTCTAAACATTACGAAATTTTTCATGCACTCTTATCTAACTAGAAATCTCGCAAAAATATGTGTGCACGCTTATCTACCAAATAGGCATATCAGCGCTTTCGCTAAGGTTCCACTTAAAGGGAGTGAAAATAGCTCAAAATGTTACGAAAGTTGGTGTGTACGCTTATTTATTGAAATGGGTATCTAAATCCACTTTCAAATTTCAATTCTGAAAAATCGACAAATTGCATATTTTCAACCTTGGTTTGACCATCCTTGATTAAGGGCCAAAATAGCTCCAAATCTCATAAAAATAGTTGTCAATGCATATATTTGAAATGGGTATCTAAATCTACTTTAAAATTTGAATTTTCAGAAATTGGAAACAGTGCACTGTTTTAGGCCTTGGTTTGACAAAGTTTGACCGATGTCCAAAATGGCTCGCAATCCCCAAAAAATATACATGTATGCTTTATCTACCAAATGGATACCTAAATACAGTTTTAAATTTCAATTTCGAGAAAGTGTAGAAAAGTTCATTTCTTAGAACTTCATTTGACCAAACTTAACTAAGGGATGAAATAACTAGAAATATCACAAAAGTATGTGTGCATGCTTATCTTTTAAATGGGTATCTAAATATACTTTTACATTTGATTTCTAAGAAATTGGAAAAAAGTGCAAGCTTTTAGGCCTTGGTTTGACCAGGTTTGACTAAGGTCCAAAATAGCTTGAAATCCCCTCAGAGTTTGTATGCATGGTTATCTCTCAAATGGGTATCTAAATTCTCTTTCAATTTTCAATTATGAGAAAGTCAGAAAAATATGATCTCTTAGACCTTTGCTTGACCAGCCTTGAATACCGACCAAAATAGCTCTGAACATCGTGAAAGTTCTCATGCACTCTTATCTACCAAATGCACAGATAAATCTATGATCAAATTTTAATTCTTCGACATTGGTTAAAAGTGAAACTCTCTTGTGTTGTTTTGCTAAGGTTGGGCTTAAAGCGGGTGAAAATATTTCGCAACATCATGAAAGTTCATGTGCAAGATTGTATATCAAATGGACATCCAAATCTATGAGCAAATTTCAATTCTAAGAAACTACTCAAAAGTGAAACTCTGTCGTGCGGTTTCACTAGGGTTGGGCTTAAAAGGGGTCAAAATATTAGCTCGAAACGTTGCAAAATTTGGCGTGAATGATTCTTTATCCAATGGCCATCCAAATCTATGATCAAGTTTCCATTCTAAGAAGTACGTCAAAAGTAAAAATCCATCATATGGTTTTGTTAGGGTTTGGCTTAAAGGAACTGAAAATAACTCTGAACATCGTGAAAGTTGGTGTGCACACTTATCATCCAAATGCGCATCAAAATATATGATCAAATTTTAATTCCAAGAAATTTGTAAAAAGTGAAACTCCATCATGCGGTTTCACAAAGGTTAGGGTTAAACAGGGTGAAAATAGCTCGGAACGTCGCGAAAGTTGGAGTGCACGCTTGTCTATCAAATGGGCATCCAAATCTATTATCAAAGCTATATTGCGAGAAAACTGTGAAAAGTGAAACTTTGTCGTGCATTTTCTTTAGAGTTCGGCTTAAAGCGGGTCCAACTAGCTCGAAACATCACAAAATTTGGTGTGCATGCTTGTATATCAAACGGGCATCCCAATCTATGATCAAATTTCAATTTTGGGAATTTGGTCAAAAGTGAAACTCCATCATGCGGTTTTGCTAAGGTTTGGCTTAAAGGAGGGAAAAAGAGCTCTGAACATCACTAAATTTGGCATGCACTCCTATCTACCAAATGGGCATATAAATCTATGATCATATTTCAATTCTAAGAAATTGGTCAAAAGATAAACTTTATCATGTGCTTTCGCTAAGGTTGCCCTTAAAGGGAGTGAAATAGCTCGAAACATCGCGAAAGTTAGCATGTACGCTTGTTTATTAAAATGGGTACCTAAATCCACTTTTAAATTTCATTACTGAAAAAGTCAACAAAATTGCATCTTTTCAACTTTTGTTTTACCATCCTTGAATGAGGGCCAAAATAGCTCCAAATCTCATAAAAATAGGTGTCCATGCCTATCATTGAAATGGGTATCTAAATCTACTTCTAAATTTGAATTTTCAGAAAATGAAAAAAATGCAATGTTTTAGGCCTTGGTTTGGTGAAGTTTGACCGAGGTCCAAAATGGCTTGCAATCCCAAAAAAATATACATGTAGGGATTATCTCTCAAATGGGTACCTAAATACAGTTTCAAATTTCAATTTCGAGAAAGTTTAGAAAAGTGCATTTTTTAGAACTTGGTTGGACCAACCTTAACTAAGTGCCGAAATAACTCGAAATTCGCAAAAATATGTGTGCCTCTTAAATGGGTATCTAAATCTACTTTTAAATTTGATTTCTAAGAAATTGGAAAAAAGTGCAACCTTTTAGGCCTTGGTTTGAGCAAGTTTGACTAAGGTCCAAAATAGCTTGAAATCCCCTAAAAGTGTGTATGCATGGTTATCTCTCAAATGGGTACCTAAATTCTCTTTCAAATTTTAGTTACAAGAAAGTGGGAAAAATAGCATCTCTTAGACCTTTTCTTGACCAATCTTGAATAATGACCAAAATAACTTCGAACATCGTGAAAGTTGGTGTGCACTGTTATTAACCAAATGCTAAGATAAATCTATGATCAAATTTTAATTATAAGAAATTAGTCAAAAGTGAAACTCTATGGTATGGTTTTGCTGAGGTTGGGATTAAAGGGGGTGAAATATTTTGGAACATCTTGAAATTTTGTGTGCATTCTTGTCTATCAAATGGGCATTCAAATCTATGATCAAATTTCAATTATAAGAAACTGGTCAAAAGTGAAACTTCGTCATGCATTTTTGCTAGGGTTGGGCTTAAAGGTGGTCAAAATAGCTTTGAATGTTGCGAAAGTTTGAGTGCATACTTGTTTATCTAATGGGCATCCAAATCTATGATCAAGTTTCAATTCTTAGAAGTTGGTTAAAAGTGAAACTCCATCGTGCGGTTTTGTTAGGGTTTGGCTTAAAGGAGTCGAAAATAACTCTAAACATCATGAAATTTGGCGTGCACTCTTATATTCCAAATGCAAATCTAAATCTATGATCAAATTTTAATTCCAAGAAATTGGTCAAGAGTGAAAATCCATCATGCGGTTTCGCTAAGATTGGGGTTAAAAGGGGTGAAAATAGCTCAAAACGTCGTGAAAGTTGGAGTGCACGCTTATTTATCAAACGGGCATCCAAATTTGTGATCAAATTTCAATTTTGAGAAATTGGTCAAAAGTGAAATTCCGTCGTGCATTTTCGCTATAGTTGGGCTCAAAGAGGTCCAAATAGCTCGAAACATTGCAAAAGTTGGCACGCACGTTTTTATATCAAAAGGGCATCCAAATCTATGACCAAATTTCAACTTTGAGAATTTGGTCAAAAGTGAAACTCCATCGTTCAATTTCGCTAAGGTTTGGCTTAAAGGAGGGGAAGATAGCTCTGAGAACTTGGAAACAAATGCAACCTTTTAGGCCTTGGTTTCACCAAGTTTGCCTAAGGTCCAAAATAGCTCGAAATCCCCTGAAAGTTTGTATCCATGGTTATCTCTCAAATGGGTACCTAAATTCTCTTTCAAATTTCAATTATAAGAAAGCCGAAAAAATAATATGTCTTAGACCTTTACTTGAACAACCTTGAATGATGACCAAAATAGCTCCAAACATCATGATAGTTAGCATGCACTCTTATCTACCAAACGTGCCGATAAATCTACGACTAAATTTTAATTTTGATAAATTAGTCAAACATGAAACTCTGTTGTGCAGTTTTTCTAAGGTTGGGCTTAAAGGGGGTAAAAATATTTTGGAATGTCTCAAAAGTTTGCATGAACGCTTGTTCATCAAATGGGCATCCAAATTTATGATCAAATTTAAATTCTAAGAAACTGCTCAAAAGTGAAACTCCGTCATGCAGTTTCGATAGGGTTGGGATTAAAGGGGGTATAAATACCTCAAAACGTTGTGAAAGTTGGTGTGCATTCTTGTCTATCCAATATGCATCCAAACCTATGTTCAAGTTTCAATTTTGAGCAGTTGGTCAAAGCAGAGACTCCATCGTGTAGTTTTGTTAGGGTTTGGCTAAAATGCCGAAAATAGCTCTCAACATCATGAAAGTTGGCATGCACTCTTATCTTCGAAATGCGTATTTAAATCTATGATTAAATTTTAATTCCAAGAAATTGGTTAAAAGTGAAACTTCGTTGTGCGGTTTTGCCAAGGTTGGGGTTAAAGGGGGTGAAAATAGGTCAGAGTGTCGCAGAAGTTGGAGTGCACGCTTCTATATCAAATGGGCATCCAAATTTATGATCAAATTTCAACTCCGAGAAATTTATCAGAAGTGAAACTCCGTCGTGCATTTTCGCTAGACTTCGGCTCAAAGGGGTCCAAATATCTTGAAACATTACAAAAGTTGGTGTGCACATTTTTATATCAAACGGGCATCCAAATCTATGATCAAATTTCAA
The DNA here is from genome assembly GCA_001517045.1 of Pseudotsuga menziesii. Lineage (NCBI taxonomy): Eukaryota > Viridiplantae > Streptophyta > Pinopsida > Pinales > Pinaceae > Pseudotsuga > Pseudotsuga menziesii. The sequence continues at coordinate 636,010 of LPNX011001810.1, read as the reverse complement.
ATCTGACAATTTGGTCAAAAGTGAAACTCCATCATTCGATTTTTCCAAGGTTTGGCCTAAAGGAATGGAAAATAGCTCTGAGCACCACGAAAGTTTTCATGCACTCTTATTTAACTAGAAATCTCCTAAAAATATGTGTGCACGCTTATCTACCAAATGGGCATATCGACGATTTCGCTAAGGTTGGACTTAACAGGAGTTAAAATAGCTAGAAACGTACGAAAGTTGGCGAGTACACGTTTTTTATTGAAATGGTACCTAAATCCAATTTCAAATTTCAATTCTAAAAATGTCGACAAAAGTGCATATTTCAACCTTGGTTTAACCATCCTTGACTAAGTACCAAAATAGCTCCAAATCTCATAAAAATAGGTGTCAATGCCTATATTTGAAATGGGTATCTAAATCTACCTTAAAATTTGAATTTTGAGAAATTGGAAATAATGCAATGTTTTAGGACTTGGTTTGATGAATTTTTACCGATGTCCAAAATGGATCAAAATCCCTAAAAAATGTACATGTCTGCTTTATCTGCCAGATGGATACCTAAATATAGTTTAAAATTTCAATTTCGAGAAAGTCAAGAAAAGTGCATTTCTTAGAACTTTGTTTGACCAACCTTAACTACGGGATGAAATAAATCGAAATATCACAAAAATATGTGTGCACGCCTATCTCTTAAATGGGTATCTAAATATACTTTTACATTTGATTTCTAAGAAATTGGAAAAAAAGTGCAAGCTTTTGGGCCTTGGTCTGACCAAGTTTGACTAAGGTCCAAAATAGCTCGAAATCACCTCAGAGTTTGTATGCATGGTTATCTCTCAAATGGGTATCTAAATTCTCTTTCAAATTTCAATTATGAGAAAGTCAGAAAAATATGATCTCTTAGACCTTTGCTTGACTAGCCTTGAATAATGACCAAAATAGCTTCGAACGTCGTGAAAGTTGGCATGCACTCTTATCTACCAAATGTGCAGATAAATCTACAATCAAATTTTAATTCTGAGAAATTGGTCAAACGTGAAACTCCCTTGTGTTGTTTTACTAAGGTTGGGCTTAAAGCGGGTGAAAATATTTCACAATGTCATGAAAGTTCATGTGCAAGCTTGTCTATCAAATGGACATCCAAATCTATGAGCAAATTTCAATTCTAAGAAACTGCTCAAAAGTGAAACTCTGTCGTGCGGTTTCACTAGGGTTGGGCTTAAAAGCGGTCAAAATAATAGCTCGAAACGTTGCAAAATTTGGTGTGCCTGATTGCTTATCCAATGGGCATCCAAATATATGATCAAGTTTCCATTCTAAGAAGTACGCAAAAGTGAAACTCCGTCATACAGTTTTGTTAGGGTTTGGATTAAAGGAGCTGAAAATAACTCTGAGCATCGTGAAAGTTGGCATGCGCACTTATCATCCAAATGCGCATCAAAAAATATGGTCAAATTTTAATTCTGAGAAATTTGTAAAAAGTGAAACTCCGTCATGTGATTTCGCAAAGGTTGACGTTAAAGTGGGTGAAAATAGCCCGAAACGTCGCGAAAGTTGGAGTGCATGCTTGTCTATCAAATGGACATTCAAATCTATGATCAAATTTCAATTGCGAGAAAATTGTCAAAAGTGAAACTTCATCGTGCATTTTCACTAGAGTTCAGCTTAAAGCAGGTCCAAATAGCTCAAAATATTGCAAAATTTGGCATGCACGCTTGTATATCAAACGAGCATCCAAATCTATCATAAAATTTCAATTCTAGGAATTTGGTCAAAAGTGAAACTCCATCATGCGATTTCGATAAGGTTCGGCTTAAAGGAGGGAAAAAGAGCTCTGAACGTCACTAAATTTGGAATCCACTCTTATCTAACAAATGTGCATCGAAATCTATGATCATATTTCAATTCTAAGAAATTGGTCAAAAGATAAACTTTATCGTGCGCTTTAGCTAAGGTTGCACTTAAAGGGAGTGAAATAGCTCGGAACATCGCGAAAGTTAGCATGTACGCTTGTTTATTAAAATTGGTACCTAAATCCACTTTCAAATTTCATTACTGAAAAAATCAACAAAAGTGCATCTTTTCAACTTTTGTTTGACCATCCTTGAATGAGGGCCAAAATAGCTCCAAATCTCATAAAAATAGGTGTCCATGCCTATCATTGAAATGGGTATCTACTTTAAAATTTGAATTTTCAGAAAATGGAAAAATGCAACGTTTTAGGCCTTGGTTTGATGAAGTTTGACCGAGGTCCAAAATGGCTCACAATCCCAAAAAATCTACATGTAGGGATTATCTCTTAAATGGGTACCTGAATACAGTTTCAAATTTCAATTTCAAGAAAGTTTAGAAAAGTGTGCTTTTCAGAACTAGGTTTGAAAAACCTTAACTAAGTACCGAAATAACTCGAAATTCGCAAAAATATGTGTGCCTCTTAAATGGGTATCTAAATCTACTTTTAAATTTGATTTCTAAGAAATTGGAAAAAAGTGCAACCTTTTAGGCCTTGGTTTGAGCAAGTTTGACTAAGGTCCAAAATAGCTCAAAATCACCTGAAAGTGTGTATGCATGGTTATCTCTCAAATGGGTACCTAAATTCTCTTTCAAATTTCAATTACAAGAAAGTGCAAAAAATAGCATCTCTAAGACCTTTGCTTGACCAAACTTGAATAATGGCTGAAATAACTTCGAATATCGTGAAAGTTGGTGTGCATTGTTATCTACCAAATGCTAAGATAAATCTACAATCAAATTTTAATTCTGAGAAATTAGTCAAAAGTGAAACTTTGTTGTATGGTTTTGCTGAGGTTGGGCTTCATTAGAGGAAATTTGGGGTCTAAAATGGGCCTTATAAGAAAACGTGCCAACAATAAAATTTTTTAGTTGGAATTCAAGAACCAATAGAATTTCAATAAAATGAGTCAACCATAATGGTTGAATTGACATATTTGTCATAAAAGAAAACTACTTTTTTGTTCGTATTTTTGACATATCTCCTTTTGTTTTTACTCGAATTCCGAGCGGGATAGCTCGTTGGATGCGGAATTTAATTCTGCATCCAAGGAGTACCCACACTGCATACTTTTGATGGACCCCGCTACCCCAAGCTCTCGTGCCTAAAATTTGAGTAAAAACACAAGGATATATGTCGAAAATAGGAACAAAAAAAGTAGTTTTTTTCATGCTTCCTCCAAAATTAATAATTATTATTTTATTATTTTAACTATTATTTTATCATTTTCCTTAGGAGGCCCATTTTAGACCTCAAATTTCCTCTAATGAAATGGGGTGAAATATTTTGGAACGTCTCGAAATTTCGTGTGCACGCTTATCTAACAAATGGGCATTCAAATCTATATTCAAATTTCAATTATAAGAAACTGCTCAAAAGTGAAACTTTGTCATGCGTTTTCCCTAGGGTTGCGCTTAAAGGTAGTCAAAATATCTTGGAACGTTGTGAAAGTTGGCGTGCATGCTTGTTTATCTAATGGGCATCCAAATCTATTATCAAGTGTCAATTCTTAGAAGTTGGTGAAAAGTGAAACTCCATCGTCCAGTTTTGTTAGGATTTGGTTTAAATGAGTCGAAAATAACTCTAAACATCATGAAAGTTGGCATTCACTCTTATCTTCCAAATCCACATCTAAATCTATGATCAAATTTTAATTCCGAGAAATTGGTCAAGACTGAAACTCCGTCATGTAGTTTCACCAAGATTGGGGTTAAAGGTGGTGAAAATAGCTGAAAACATCGTGAAAGTTTGAGTGCACGCTAATCTATCAAACGGGCATCCAAATCTATGATCAAATTTCAATTCTAAGAAACTGGTCAGAAGTGAAACTCCATCGTGCATTTTCACTAGAGTTGGGCTCAAAGGGGTCCAAATAGCTCGAAACATCGCAAAAGTTGGCGTGCACGTTTTTATATCAAATGAGCATCCAAATCTATGATCAAATTTCAACTCTGAGAATTTTGTCAAAAGTGAAAGTCCATCATTCGATTTCACTAAGGTTTGGATTAAAGGAGGGGAAAATAGCTCTGAGAAATTGGAAACAAATGCAACTTTTTAGGCCTTGGTTTCACCAAGTTTTCCTAAGGTCCAAAATAGCTCGAAATGCCCTGAAGTTTGTATGCATGGTTATCTCTCAAATGGGTACCTAAATTCTCCTTAAAATTTCAATTACAAGAAACCCAAAAAAATAACATCTCTTAGACCTTTACTTGACCAACCTTGAATAACGACCAAAATAGCTTCAAACATCATGAAATTTAGGATGCACTCTTATCTACCAAATGCATCGATAAATCTACGATTAAATTTTAATTTTGAGAAATTAGTCAAACATGAAACTCCATTGTGCGGTTTTGCTAAGGTTGGGCTTAAAGGGGGTGAAAATATTTTGGAATGTATCAAAAGTTTGCATGCATGCTTGTTCATCAAATGCACATGCAATTTTATGATCAAATTTAAATTCTAAGAAACTGCTCAAAAGTGAAACTTCGTCTTGCGGTTTCAATAGGGTTGGGATTAAAGGGGGTCAAAATAGCTCAGAACGTTGTGAAATTTAGTGTGCATGCTTTTCTAACCAATATGCATCCAAACCTATGATCAAGTTTTAATTCTGAGAATTTGGTCAAAGGTGAGACTCCATCGTGCAGTTTTGTTAGGGTTTGGCTTAAAGATGCTGAAAATAGCTCTCAATATCGTGAAAGTTGGCATGCACTCTTACCTTCAAAATGCACATTTAAATCTATGATTAAATTTTAATTACAAGAAATTGGTTAAAAGTGAAACTCCATTGTGCGATTTCGCAAAGGTTGGGGTTAAAGGGGGTGAAAATAACTCAGAGTGTCATGAAATTTGGAGTGCACGCTTCTCTATCAAATGGGCATCCAAATCTATGATCAAATTTCAATTCTGAGAAATTGGTCAGAAGTGAAACTCTGTCATGCATTTTTGCTAGAGTTGGGCTCAAAGGGGTCCAAATAGCGTGGAACATTGTAAAAGTTGGCGTGCACATTTTTATATCAATCCAAAATGGTTTCGCTAAAATTGGGGTTAAAGGGGGTGAAAAGGATCAAAACGGCGTGAAAGTTTGAATGCACGCTTATCTATCAAAGGGGCATCTAAATCTATGATCAAATTTCAATTCTGAGAAATTGGTCTGAAGGGAAACTCTGTGGTGCATTTTCGCTAGAGTTGGGATTAAAGGGGGTCCAAATAGCTTGGAACAGTGCAAAATTTTGTGTGCATTCTTGTATATCAAATGGGCATCCAAATCTATGATCAAATTTCAATTCTAAGAATTTGGTCAAAAGTGAAACTCCATCATGCGGTTTCTCTAAGGTTTGGCTGAAAGGACGGGAAAATTGATCTTAACATCATGAAATTTGGCATGCACTCTTATCTACCAAATGGCATCTAAATCTACTATCAAATTTTAATTTAGAGAAATTGGTGAAAAGTTCAAATTCGTTGTGCACTTTCGCTAAGTTTGCACTTAAGGGGAATTAAAATAGCTCAAAACATCGTGAAAGTTGGCATGCACACTTGTTTATTGAAATGGGTACCTAAATCCACTTTCAAATTTTAATTTAAAAAAAGTCAACAAAAGTGCATCTTTTTAACCTTGGTTTGACCATCCTTGAACGAGTACCAAAATAAATCCAAATCTCATAAAAATTTGTGTGCATGCCTATCTTTGAAATGTTAATCTAAATATACTTGAAAATTTGAATTTTGAGAAATTTGAAAGAATTCAACGTCTTAGGCCTTGGTTTGATGAAGTTTAACCTAGGTCCAAAATGTCTTGCAATCCCCAAAAAATATACATGTAGGCATCTTTCAAATGGGTACCTAAATACAGCTTCAAATTTCAATTTCAAGAATGTCAAGAAAAGTGCATTTCTTAAAACTTGGTTTGACAAAAAAGGCTTAGGTGATTCGAAGAAATCGCTCCAAGAACATTCGAGCTCTTTTTGAATTTTTACATCCTAGTTCTGTTGCTTGTGGATTCTGGACTCCTTCTAGATCCACCTGATTGGTCTGCTTGGAGCTTGGCTGTTTTACATATCATTGTGGGGTTACTGGAGTTCTTGTCATCTGAAAGAGGAGGCCAACCTCTCATTTTTGTAGGTATCTTGCCTCCTCGGTAGATCCTGGGTCTTTTTAGCATTCATTGGTTTCTTGGTTGGGTCATGAGATTCTTGATTGCTCTATGGTGAAGATCACATGGGTTCAGGGCTCTAAGCCTGCGTTCCTTGGATCCAAGTAAATGGTTTGTTTCCTCTCTTTGGAACAGACTTTGTCTGATTTTCCTTGGTTTGTATTTTATTTTTTTCTCTAGTGAATATTTGGCCTCTCAAGGAGGCCCATCTCTACTTCCTCCCAAGTTAGATGCTTTTAAATGTCTGATTGCTGCATGTGGGAAGAGAAAGGGAAGCCCTATAGGGAAGCCATTCGTGAATAAGGTAGATATACCCTTGGTTGATCTTCTGGTAGAGCATGCTTGTCGGACTGCTTTGAATTGATATGAAGAAAGAGGACTTATCGACCAATTCACCAGGTTGTGGCCATCTTCGAAGGCTATTGATGGATGGGTACAACAAAATTGGATACCATTGGTCTCAGATGGAATTCACAACCATCTAGTTGGCAGAGGTTACTTTGTTTTTGTCTTTGAATTAGCAGATGACCGAGACCTTATATTCTAAAATGTCCCCTTTTTATGGGTCCTTAGGGTCTATATCTGAATAAATGGATGCTGGATTTTGATCCAACCTAGGATGTGCCTTCTGCTGTTCCAGTTTGGGTTAGGCTTCCCCATCTTCCTCTCCATTGTTGGAATTCCAAATCCTTGGAAGCTATCAAGAATACACTCAGAAAATACATTGAAATGGTAGAAAGGAAATAGCAATATTCCTGCACGACGATTTGTGTCGATGTCGATTTGGAGATTGGATTTCCTGAGGCAATCAAGCTTAATTTAGTTGATTGGTCCCATATTCAGGAATTAAACTATGAACAGCTCCCCTTTAAGTGTCAGTTTTGTCAGGAATATGGACACTTTGCACGTAACTATAAAAAAAATTTGAATCAGATATAGTATTAAACAAACCCAATTAATGGAAGCAAGTGCAGAAATCAGGTTCTTATAAATAGGTAAATAAAAAATAGGGCAATGTTGGCAATGGAACTAATCCTGAAGAACAAAAATATTATGTTCTTCCAAATGATGGAAAGGATTCAGGTTTTTCAAATCCCTTTGAGGTGTTAAGTTCTGCTGATGACCATATCTCTCCAATTCTGGAAGAAGGTGAAATTCGGCTTCCTAAAGTTAATATTGAAGAAGGAAAAGTTAATATTAAGTCTGATCCAGTAAAAGTCAATATTGAAGAAGGAGAAGTTAATATTGAGTCTGATCGAGTAAAACCCAAGGAACATGCTTATTCCAATATCTATCTCCCATAAGACCTCCAATATCTGCCTCTTATGCTGACGCTCTCAAGAAGAAAGTGGAGTCCTCTGGATCCTCGAAAGATGATGGACAATTCGCTAAAAAATTTGGAAGGAAATATAGAAAATAAATTAGAGAGGAAGAAGTTGAGAGGCTCGAGATGTAGGGTAGCCAGCCTAGCATCAAATTGTCTTTTGGCCAAAGTAAGCGTAATAAGCCTCAAAAGGGAGGAGTAACTCCCTGTCCCTTGGGTAAATAATGCAGATAAATTCTTGGAATTGCATGGGTTTAGGGAATCCTCTTAAGGCCGAGGCAGTCAAAGACTTTCTCAAAATGAATATTTCAGACATTCTCCTGTTCCAAGAAACAAAGATAGAATATGAAGCTCTTTTATCAATCAGTAGGAATAAATGGAATAAAAAGGCTGGGATTTCTGTAAGTGCTTGGGGCACTTCTGGTGGTCTTGCCACTTTATGGTCAGAGGAAAAATTCCTTATTCAATCCTCTCATTCAACGCGTCATGTGATCCTCTCTGAATTATATCATTTTTTGAGTAAGACTACCATCTCTCTTTTTAACCTTTATGTGCTGGCTAATTACCTTGAAAAAAAAATCTGTTGGCAAACTTTGTCACTTTTCTTGGAAAATCATGATCTCAGAAATATTGTAGTGGCTGGTGATATTAATATTGTTTTGGATCCTAAGGAGAAGTGAGGTGGTAAAATTGTTAAGGATCCACTTCAGGAGACGGTAGACTCCTTGATCCATGTTCATGACTTGCTAGATCTAAAGCGCAAGAAGGGCAGTTTTACATGGATAAAATAACAAAATGGGTTTGGCTTGAATTTCTACTCGATTAGATCGTTTTCTTGTTCAAAGCTCGTTGTTGGATTTTGGTGTTTTATCTTCTTTAATTCTACGCCTAAGTTCACATCAGACCATAATCATATTGCTCTTCTATTGGAAAGATAAGTAAATCTTGGCCCATTACCTTTTCATTTCAATCCTCTTTGGGCTGAAAGGGATGGTTTCACCCAGTTTCATCTGGGAACAAAAATTGAAGCTCACAAAGGTTGCTCTGAAAAGATGGGTCAAAATTCCTATTAAAAATCCTTCGAAAAATAGGGAAGAGATTGTTCAGGCGCTAGTTGATATTCAACTTAGCATGGAAAATTAGATAATTTCTCATCCTCAATTGGCTGTTGAACAGGCTGCTCAATTATCAGCCTCTCTTTCCATTCGCCAAGAGGAAGTTCATTTGCAGTTTAAATCTCGCAGTATTTGGTTGTTAGTATGGGATAAAAATTCATCCTTTTTCCATCGATAATATAGGTCCAGGATTTTCCATAACCGTATTTCAGAGATTTGTTCTTCTTCAAGAGAGATTATCAAAGGTCAATCGCAATTGCAAACAACTGCTAATGAGCACTTTTAGATTTTGTTTCAGGAAGACAGTAAAACTGATGCCAAGTTGAACTCTGATTTTCTCTCTAATATTCCTTCATTAGTCAGTCAAGAAGACAATGTTGGACTTGTGAAATTTTTTTTTGAGGAGAAGTGGTTGATGTCATTTGGTCTATGGAGCCTAATAAGGCCTCGGGGCTGGATGGTTTTTCTATCCATTTCTATAGATTATGCTGGAATGTTATCCAATTCAATCTCCTTCGGATGATTTCATCTTTCCTCAAAAAATCCAAAGTCGAAGGAAATACCAACTCTACCTTTTTAGCCTTGATTCCAAAGGAATCCAACCCCATTACTTTTGATAGATTTCGACCAATTTCTCTTTGTAATTCCTCATATAAAATCTTGGCCAAATTATTAGCCAATAGACTGAAATCTCTGCTAGGATTTCTAATTTCTCCTCTTCAGGGAGGGTTCATCAAAGGTAGAAACTTAAAAGATAATATGATCCAAGTTCAGGAGACCCTTCATTTCAGTTTCCAAAGAAAAGAAAAAGGCATGCTGATAAAGCTAGACATGAAAAATGCTTTTGATCGAGTCAACCTCTCATTCCTTTATCAAGTCTTAAGCTCTTTTGGTTTTAGTGCAGAGTTCATTGCTTTGATAAAAGCCTGCATATACAAGCCTTGGATTTCACTGCTTGTAAATGGAAGGCCGACAGAGTTCTTTCAAGCTACGAGAGGGTTGCGACAAGGGTGTCCTTTGTCTTCGTTTCGCTATATTTTGATGATGGAAGTGCTAAGTAGAAAGATCTCTTCTGAAATGGTTTCTAGATCTCTTCTTGGAATTAAGATTATAAGAGGGGTGGCTCCCATTAACCATGCCCTTTTTGCAGATGACTCTCTCCTACTAGGAGGGGCATCCCTTATCATTTCCCAGGATTTAAATGTAATTTTGTAAAATTATTGTTCAATTTCTGGTGCATTGATCAACAACAACAAGAGTGATATTTATGGATGGAATATAGACCGTCAGTCTCTTCTTAGAATAGCTCAATATTTGGACTTCCCTAGTTTCGATAAATGGGATAAAATTAAGTAGTTGGGGATTCCCTTAACTTTGGGACCAAGTCCTCCTTCCTTGTGGTTGGATGTGATCGATAAAATCAAATATAAAATAGTTTCCTGGGGTGGGCATTAGTTAACAAAGGATGGAAAACTTATTTTGATAAAGTATGTACTTTCATCCCTCCCTATTTTCCAGCTTTCCTTGCTTCTTTCTCCCAAATCCTTTTTTGCTCAAATCTCTAAACTCCTTCGTGATTTTATTTGGGAAGGTGGAAAAGGAGATCATAAGAAAATTCATTTAGTCAATTAGGAAACCCTCAAAAGGCCCATCTTGGAGGGCAGTCTTCAAATTTGAGGTTCTGAATTAGCTAATTTGGCTTTGGGAGGAAAGCTAGTATGACAATTATTTTCAGACAAACATCATCCAGTCAGCATGATCTTCAGGAAGAAATACTTAAAAGGAGGATCATTGAGAAATATTAAGACAGCTAATACACCTTCAGGAATAGTAGTTTGGAATCTTTATCGAAAAGGATTCGATAATATTTAGTCTCAGCTTTATAGTATTCCAGGAAGTGGGAAAAAGACTTTTCTCTGGGAGGACAACATTTTAGGAAATATTCCTCTTTCTTTTATTAATTCTCTGTCAAATATTAATATTTGGTTAACTAATAAAGGATTTGTTAGACTGATAGACATTTGTAATTGGATAGTGATGGGAATTGGGCTGGTTGGGTCTTTCCTAAGACTCTGGTTCATCTTATTTCTCAACAGAATTTGCTAATTCTTCATCTATCTAGTATGGCTCCAGTTAATCGCTTTTCCAAAGATGTTTGGGGGTGGGGAAGTACAGGAAAATACTCATTTGGCTCAGGTTTCTTTGTTCTTCAATCTTCCACAGGTCCTTGCTTTTCTCCATCTGTTTGGAAGAACGTGTGGTCCTCTCCTTTCCTATCAAAAGTAATTTTTTTTACTTGGATCCTTCTTCATAGTCGAGTTTTGATCGATGAGAATTTGAAAAGGCATGGTTTCCATGGCCCATTTAGATGTTGTTTCTACAATAATGCTGAGGAAACATATGACCACATTTTCATTAACTACGTTTTTTCTCATCAAGTTTGGGAGATTGCTCTTCATGGCATTTCTGTTTCAGCTTTATCCCATCACTCTATTTTTTCATTCTTCTCTAATTTGCATGATAGAATTCCTAGCTGTCATGATTATTCTGGAAAATTGGTTACCTCCAAGGAGTGGAAAAAGCTCATGATGGTAATCCTGAAAATCATTTAGTGGTCTTTGTGGTTCGCAAGTAATGATTGGATTTTTAATGATCATAGGTCATCTCCTACCAAAGTAGTTGCTAAATCCAAGTCGTTCATTTCAGAATTAGTCTTCAATTTTTTCTCTCTGTCTAATTTACCTGCTGAAGTCTGCGTTTGGCTTGGAAATAGTTCTATTAACAACCAAAAAATGAAGACTGTTAAACCAATTCGCTCCTCAGTCTAGCGAACTCATTGTACTAAGAGTGAATTTTTAAAGTAGTGGACAATTTCTTCATGTGCAAGTATTTTTGTTTACGGCGCATCCAAGGGAAATCCTGGGTTATCTAGAGCTGGGGGGTTGTTATTATAATTCAGTTGGGGAATTGGTAAAATGTCTAATAATCAAGCTGAGAGTTACAGCTTACTCAAGGCCTGTTAGTTGGCAAAGGAGGGTTTTAAATATATTCATGTTTATGGGGACTCTGAAATATTGATCAAAATGTTCAATTCATATGGCCTTTTTAATATTCCAGCTTTGAACGTAATACTGAAGAGAATCCAAATCATTCTGAAAGACTTTGAATAGGTTGAGTTCTTTCACATTTTGAGAGATTTAAACGGAACAACAGATTCTCTGGCAAATGCAGCCTGTCTCCTGGCTCAAGGTTATCTAAGTCTTGATGGAGAAGCCATTTTATTTCAACCAATACCCTAAGTTTATTTGGAAATGTTCTCTTGCTAGTCTTGTTTACTATTTGACATTGGATTTTCTTGTCATGTATAATTCTTCAAAAATCTATAATAATAATTAAAAAAACTATCCGTTTTTGTTATAAAAAAAAATTGGTTTGACCAACCTTAACTAACAACCGAAATAACTCGAAATATTGCAAAAACATGTGTGCATGCTTATCTCTTAAATGAGTATCTAAATCTACTTTTACATTTGATTTCTAAGAAATTGGAAAAATGGCAACCTTTTTGGGTCTTGGTTTGACCAAGTTTGACTAAGGTCCAAAATAGCAACAAATATCCTAAAAGTTTGTATGCATCGCTATCTCTCCAATGGGTATGTAAGTTTTTTTTCAAATTTCAATTACGAGAACGTTGAAAAAATAGCATCTCTTAGGCCTTTCCTTGACTAACCTTGAACAACGACCAAAATAGCTCCGAACATCGTGAAAGTTGGCATGCACTCTTCTCTACCAAATGCACAGATAAATCTATGAAATTTCGTCGTATGGTTTTTCTAAGGTTGGGCTTAAAGTGGGTGAAAATATTTCAGAACGTCGTGAAATTTTGCGTGCACGCTTGTCTATCAAATGGGCATCCAAGTATATGATCAAATTTAAATTTTAAGAAACTGCTCAAAAGTGAAACTCCATCATGCGGTTTCGATAGGGTTGGGCTTAAAGGGGGTCAAAATAGCTCAAAACGTTGAGAAAGTTGGCATGCATGATTTTTTATCCAATGTGCATACAAATCTATGATCAATTTCAATTTTGAGAAGTTGGTCAAAAGTGAAACTCCATCGTTGAATTTTGTTAGGGTTTGTCTTAAAGGAGCTGAAAATAGATCTGAACATCGTGAAAATTGGCGTGCATTCTTATCACGCATTGAAATTTGGCTTGCACGCTTATCACTTAAATGGGTATCTAAATCTACTTTTACATTTGATTTCTAAGAAATAGGAAAAATGTGCAACCTTTTATGCCTTGGTTTGACCAAGTTTGGCTAAGAACCAAAACAACTCAAAATCCCCTAAAAGTTTGTATGCATGGTTATCTCTCAAATGGGTACCTAAATTCTCTTTCAAATTTCAATTACAAGAAAGTCAGAAAAATAGCATCTCTTAGACCTTCGCTTGACCAACCTTGAATAATGACCAAAATAAATTTGAACATCATGAAAGCTGGTGTGCAATGTTATCTACCAAATGCGTAAATAAATCTACGATCAAATTTTAATTCTGAGAAATTAGTCAAAACGAAAACTCCGCTGTGCGGTTTTGCTAAGGTTGGGCTTAAAGGGGGTGAAAATATTTTAAAACGTCGTGAAATTTTGTGTGCACACTTGTCTATCAAAAGGGCATCCAAATCTATCATCAAATTTCAATTCTAAGAAACTACTCAAAAGTGAAACTCTGTCATGTGGTTTCGCTAGGGTTGGGCTCACAAAGGGGGTCAAAATAGCTCAAAACGTTGTGAAAGTTGGTATGCAAGCTTTTTTATCCAATGGGCATCCAAATCTATGATCAAGTTTCAATTCTGAAAAGTTGGTCAAAGTGAAACTCCATTGTGCATTTTTGTTATGGTTTGGCTTAAACGAGCTGAAAATAGCTCTAAATATCATGAAAGTTGGCGTGCACTCTTATCTTCCAAATGCACATCTAAATCTATGATCAAATTCTAATTCCAAGAAATTGGTCAAATGTGAGACTTCATCATGTGGTTTCACTAAGGGTGGGGTTAAAGAGGGTGAAAATATCTCAGCACATTGCAAAAGTTGGACTACACACTTGTCTATTAAATGGGAATCCAAATATATGATCAAATTTCAATTCTAAGAAATTGGTCGAAAGGGAAACTCTATGGTGCATTTTTTGCTAGAGTTGGGCTTAAAGGGGGTCCAAATAGCTCGAAACATTGCGTAATTTGGTGTGCATGCTTGTATATCAAATGGGCATCCAAATCTATGATCAAATTTCAATTCTGAGAATTTGGTCAAAAGTGAAACTCCATGATGCGGTTTCGCTAAGGTTTGGCTTAAAGGAGGGGCAAATAGATCTAAACATCACAAAATTTGACATGCACTCTTATATACCAAATGGGCATCTAAATCTATGATCAAATTTTAATTCCAAGAAATCGGTCAAAAGTTCAACTTTGTCGTGCACTTTCACCAAGGTTGCACTTAAAGGGAGTGAAAATAGCATGAAACATTGTGAAAGTTGGCATGCACACTTGTTTATTGAAATGGGTACCTAAATCCACTTTCAAATTTTAATTCATAAAAAGTAAAAAAAGTGCATCTTTTCAACCTTGGTTTGACCATCCTTGAATGAGTACCAAAATAACTACAAATCTCATAAAAATAGGTGTCCATGCATGTCTTTAAAATGTGTATCTAAATATACTTTAAAATTTGAATTTTGAGAAATTAGAAAAAATGCAACGTTTTAGGCCTTGGTTTGACGAATTTTGACCGAGCTCCAAAATGGCTCCCAATCCCCCAAAAATATACATGTAGGCATCTTTCAAATGGGTACCTAAATACAGTTTCAAATTTTAATTTTGAGAAAGTAAAGAAAGTCCATTTCTTAGAACTTGGTTTGACCAACCTCAACTAAGGGCTGAAATAGCTCGAAATCTCGCAAACATATGTGTGTACGCTTATCTCTTAAATTTGTATCTAAATCTACTTAAATAGGTACCTTGTGGGGTTTTGTTAGGGTTTGGCTTAAGGAGCTGAAAATAGCTCTAAAAATCCTGAAAGTTGGCGTGCACTCTTATCATGCATTGAAATTTGGCGTCCACACTTATCTTTGAAATGGGTATGTAAATATACTTTTCCATTTGATTTCTAAGAAATTGGAAAAAAGTCCAACCTTTTAGTCCTTGGTTTGACCATGTTTTACTAAGGTCCAAAATAACTTGAAATCCCCTGAAATTTTGTATGCATGGTTGTTAGGATTATTAATCCTCCCTTGTCCAATTTAGTCATATGTCTAAATCAAGAGTCATGTCTAAATCGGGATTCCATCCAGTCTATTTTTAGTCATTAGCACCATTGGGTCCACTTGGCCTTATTGGGGCACATGTTTCAGTTACTAAAGTGTGGGGAACACTAATTGAGGCATACTGCCACTGATTGCACTTGATTGCATCAGTTTAAAGGCCTCCTAGACCAATCCTTACAATTTAGGAGCCACTAGGAGTACCAAAACCAACCAAGTTCAATTCAGTTCAGTTGATGACTAGTCAAGCTAAGTTAGGAGTCAGTTACATTTAGTACTAGTCCTCTACATTCAGTTAGCGCTAGGTTTACATGGCTCCACTCAGGAGGGGTGCATTTCTCACCTACCATAGTCATTTAGCCTTAGTTAACACTAAATGTAACACTTGAGTTGTGTTTTATAACTTCGATGGATTATGGTTTAGACAAGGTCAGTTAACTATTGAGTCCTCTGATAGTGATTTAGACAAGGCCTTAGTTACCTACAATCAAGTAGAGTATATCAATTCAAATTTCCTCATGTGGATTAAAATTTCATGTTGCTATTAAAGCCATTGTACTTCATTGTAATTATTATCTAGTTACTTTTTTATTAATGAAAGCATTCATAGCTGCAAACCATTTTTGCACTATTTCATGCTTCAATTGCTGAGTAAATTGTGTGATCTATCTTGCGAGTTGTGTGTTTGTCCATAGATCTATGTGCTCAATTTAATATGGTATCAAAGCCTCGGCAGACAAGACACCTCTCCTCCTCAGATCTCTAGTTGGATCATTTTTTGAGCAAAATTGCTTCCTTCCAGTACTGCACCAGAAGCGGAGAATTTACCACTTAATATCCCAAGTTAGGAAATTGTTGATTAAGCTTGCTTGATGAACTATGCAAGGTGTGAAGGAAATTCCAAAAGTGTAGATTGTCAACCTTAATTTGTATGTTTGATTGTGTGATTTACAGGTTATCATCTCCTCTCACTGCATTCACTACAAGCAGCTCATTCCCCTCACAACATTCGCTACAACAGATCAATCCTCTCTACTACATTCAAAATGTTCCCTCGAATGGAGAAGCTCACTCCCTTCAGCTACCACTAGTGGAAAGAATACATGGAGAGCTTCCTTTGCACCAAGTTGCTCTTCAGACTCACATAAGAAACAAAGGCAATGCCAATTCTTAATCATGACAAAGAAAAGTACTTGAATAGGCTTGGTGAAGCTCATTGATACTTGTTCCTATCAGTCTCTCAAGATATTTGTTTCCACATCCAAGGATTGAAGACTCCTAAGGAGATTTGGGACAAGCTTATTTCCTTATTTGATAAGCAGGATGAGATGAGGGTCCATCAGCTAGAAAATTAACTAATCTTTCTTAAACTGTCCAATTTCAAATCACTGAATGAATTCTTCACAAAGTTCAAAAACTTGATATATCAGTTGAAGCAATGCAAAGTGGAGAAGGAGGATGATCAGCTCATCCTTTCTATTCTCTCAAAACGCAGTGCAGACTACTCAGTCTTTGTATAAAATTTTCAATCGATGAGGATCACTACTCCAAATTGGAAGATGCCCACTCTTGATGCCTTCATTGCATCTCTCACTTATGAGCATGACAATTTGATCCAAATGGGGATCATTCGATCTTCTAGGGACCAAGCACTGGTTGCAGGAGGACCTAAGGGAGCGAATGATAAAGGGAAGCAAAGAGATAAGTTTCTTGTGAAGAAAGAGTAGTCAAATGAGCCTTCAAGTTTGAAGAGAAGCAAGAAGAATGGTAAAAGCAAGGTCATTTCTTCTTACTGTGGAAGGGGATTTCATTCAGAAAGCTCATGTATGAGAAGACAACTTGATGAAATGGCTCTTCTTTTGAAGAAACATAACATTTCTGCACCTGCTAGCGCAAGGAAGGATGACTCTGAAGAATAAGAAGATGAAGAATACCAAAGGAAAGGCCATGCACTGAAGGCTTGCTTCTCATTAGCACATGTCTTCCTCATTGATTCTGGAGCTTCCAAGCATATGGTTGTATCCAGAGAATCATTCTCTTCTTTTCAATCCTTTGATGGTCCTAGTATTCAGATGGGAAATAATAGTAAAGTCAAAACAAAAGGGAAGGGATCTATCAAGCTTAAACATGGAAGGTTCAAAGATGTGCTATGTGTTCCCTCCTTAGCTTCAAACCTGTTATCTATCTATCAGATGACCCATACTAGATCTCCAAAGCGAGTGATATTTGGTCCTAACTCAGTGGAGATCACAGATATCTCTACTAGGAGCATCATAGTGAAGGGTGTTGCAAATCATGCTTCAAAAGCATATGAGTTATCACATTTCATGCCTCCTTCAGAACCAGTGCACTCTCAGCATCCACTTGCAAGAGAAGGTAAAATCATTGCATCTACTTCTTTTACAGCTTCTATTAGTATCATAGATCCATCTTTATCATTTTATGAGATTGAGATTCAGGGTGACTCAGATTTAGGTTCAGTCCCTACTTCCAAACTGGAAGCTAGGAATATGACTAAAAACTCACCTGACACTCAGAAAGGAAAAACCCTTGCGCTATGCCATGCAATCTTACCTCCTTCAGAGAGATGCAATAGACTCCCTGTAGAATAATAATAGATATGATCATACACCTCTTCATATAGCAAGAGACAAAGGTTACATTCCTCCTTCCTTCCATCATCATTTTTGGAGAAGAAGGAGAAATCTACATCCCAGGCCCCAGAATACCTGTGCATAGCACACCATGCATGCTGCTTCGCTACCTCATAGAGATGAAGATTACAGCAACATGTTTTCAAGTTTTTCAAACTTGAGACCTGATTCTACCTGCTTAGATAGAGGGGGGATTTTTTCCCATGTGGTTTTTTCCCCAGCTCCTTGTCTTAAGCAGTTAATTTATTTTACTTGATGTAATGGGTGACCTATGGTCTTAGTTACTAGGGCCCATAGATTGTCCAAGTTAGAATTTAGGGGGGGTGTTAGGATTATTAATCCTCCCTTGTCTAATTTGGTCATATGTCTAAATCAGGAGTCATGTCTAAATCGAAAGTCCATCCAGTCTATTTTTAGTCATTAGCACCATTGGGTCCACTTGGCCTAATTGGGGCACATGTTTCAGTTACTAAAGTATGGAGAACACTAATTGAGGCCTAATACCACTGATTGCACTTGATTGCATCAGTTTAGGAGCCTCCTATACCAATCCCTACAATTAAGGAGCCATTGGGAGTGCCAAAACCAATGAAGGTCAGTTCAATTTAGTTGATGACTAGTCAAGCTAAGTTAGGAGTCAGTTACATTCTGTTCTAGTCCTCTACATTCAGTTAGCGCTAGGTTTACATGGCTGCACTCAGGAGGGGAAAATTTCTCACCTATGATAGTCAGTTAGCCTTAGTTAACAATAAATGTAACACTTGAGTTGTGTTTTAGAACTGTGATGAACTCCGGTTATGGTTTAGACAAGGTCAGTTAACTATTGAGTCCTTCGATAGTGATTTAGACAAGGTCTTAGTCACCTATAGTCAAGTAGAGTCTATCAATTCAAATTTCCTCATGTGGATTCGAATTTCATGTGGCTATTAAAGACATTGTACTTCATTGTAATTATTATCTGATTACTTTTTTATTAATGAAAGCATTCATAGCTGCAAGCCATTTTTGCACTGTTTCATTCTTCAAGTATTGAGTAAATTGTGTGAACTATCTTGTGAGTTGTGTGTTTGTCCACAGATCTATCTGCTCAATTTAATAATGGTTATCTCTCAAATGGGTACCTACATTGTCTTTCAAATTTTAATTACGAGAAAGTCGAAAAAATAGCATCTCTTAGACCTTTGCTTGACCAACCTTGAATAAAGACCAAAATAGCTCCAAACATCGTGAAAGTTGTCATGGACTCTTATTTATGACATGCGCAAATAAATCTACGATCAAATTTTTATTCTAAGAAATTCATCAAAAGTGAAACTTCATTGTGCGGTTTTGCTAAGTTTGGGCTTAAAGGGGCTGGAAATATTTCAGAACATCGTGAAATTTTGCATGCACACTTATCTATCAAATGGGCACCCTAATCTTTAATCAAATTTCAATTCTACAAAACCACTCAAAAGTGAAACTTCGTCATGCGGTTTCGCTAGGGTTGGGATTAAAGGGGGTCAAAATAGTTCAGAACGTTGTGAAAGTTGGTGTGCATGCTTGTTTATACAATGGGTATCCAAATCTATGATCAAGTTTCAATTATGAGAAGTTAGTCAAAAAGTGAAACTCCATCATGCGGTTTTGGTAGGGTTTGGCTTAAAGGAGCCAAAAATAGCTCTGAGCATCATGAAAGTTGGCATGCACTCTTATATTCTAAATGTGCATCTAAATATATGATTAAATTATAATTCAAAGAAATTGGTCAAAAGCGAGACTCCATTGTGTGATTTCGCCAAGGTTGGGGTTAAAGGGGGTGAAAATAGATCGAAACGTCATGAAAGTTGGAGTGGACGCTTGTCTATCAATGGGCATCCAAATCTATGATCAAATTTCAATTATGAGAAATTTGTCACTAGTGAAACTCTGTCGTGCATTTTTTTCTAGAGTTGGGCTTAAAGGGGGTACAAATAGCTCGAAACATTGCAAAAGTTGGCGTGCACACATGTATATCAAAGGGGCTTCCAAATCTATTATGAAATTTCAATTCCGAGAATTTGGTGAAAAGTGAAACTCCATCATGCGATTTCACAAAGGTTTGGCTTAAAGGAGGGGAAAATAGCTCTGAATATCAGAACAATTGCCATGCACTCTTATATACCAAATGGGAATCTAAATCTATGATCGAATTTTAATTCTGAGAAATTGGTCAAAAGTGAAACTTCCTCATGTGCTTTCACTAATGTTGTACTTAAAACTAGTGAAAATAGCTAGAAACATCTTGAAAGTCGGCATGCCCTACTGGTTTACTGTTTAGCATAGACTTACTTCTTTGGCTTGAATCTCCCTCCCTTATTGGCCATAGTCACATATCTCTTATTGGATTATCTCCAGCTGTCTTCCCGAGGAGCCATCTCTCGGATGGAAGAGGCCTCCATAAAATCAAGAGAGGCATCAAATGTAGGATAGACAACTTTGTAATGCGTGAAGAAATGGCTTTCGAAGATGTAAGCTAGACAACTTTGTAATGAAGAAATTGCTTTCAAAGAGGCATCATTTGAAGGTGCCAGCTCTGGGTTTATTTTTTAAGAGAGGAAGCTCTGGGTTCATTGACTATAAAGTAGCCATAGTCTAAAGGGTGTACTCAGGTGAGGGTGCCTTTTTATTCGTGTTTATTGAAATGGGTACCTAAATTCTGAGAAAGTCAACAAAAGTGCATTTTTTCAACCTTGGCTTGACCATCCTTGAATGAAGGCCAAAATAATTCCATATCTCATAAAAATAGGCGTCCATGCCTATCTTTGAAATGGGCATATAAATCTACTTTTGTATTTGAATTTTGAGAAATTGGAAAAAATGCAACGTTTTAGGCCCTGGTTTGACGAAGTTTGACCGAGGTCAAAAATGGCTCGTAATCCCCAAAAAATCTACATGTAGGATTATCTCTCAAATGGGTACCTAAATACAATTTCAAATTTCAATTTCGAGAAAGTCAAGAAAATGGATAACACATTGTACCACCATGAAACACATTGTACAGTGGGGTAGATTCCATTTCACGACCTCATAGTGGATAAACATTGTACCACCATGGGGTAGATTCCATTTTATGTCATTGTTTAACTCATGAGGAGGATGAGCTTGTGCTGAATGATTACCACAGAGGGGTGTGTGGTGGTCATTTATTTGGGCTTTCTACAGCCTAAAAAATCTTGAGAGTAGGTTATTTCTGGCCATCGATCTTTAAAGATTGTGTCAATGCGGTCAAGAAGTGCCACCCTTGCTAGGTGTTTGCACATAATATGCGCTCACATCCTACCCTGTTACATCCCATTATCACCGCAGGTCCCTTTACTAAGTGGGGGCTTGATTTCATGGACTGCAACCCAGTTTCAGCTGGGGGGCATCATCATATTATCGTGGCTGTTGACTACTTCATGAAATGGGCTGAGGCTATGCCTACAGTTAAATTCGACGGTGAGACAACCGTACACTTCATATTCAACTAGATTGGTCAAAAGTGAAACTCCCTTGTGTTGTTTTGCTAAGGTTGGGCTTAAAGCGAGTGAAAATATTTTGCAACATCCTGAAAGTTCATGTGCAATCTTGTCTATGAAATGGACATCCAAATCTATGAGCAAACTTCAATTCTGAGAAACTGCTCAAAAGTGAAACTCTGACGTGTGGTTTCACTACGGTTGGGCTTAAAAGGGGTCAAAATAATAGTTCGGAACGTTGCAAAATTTGGCGTGCTTTATTGTTTATCCAATGGGCATCCAAATCTATGATCAAGTTTCCATTCTAAGAAGTACGTCAAAAGTGAAACTCCATCATACAGTTTTGTTAGGGTTTGGCTTAAAGGAGTTGAAAACAAATCTGAACATTGTGGTTGGCGTGCACACTTATCATCCAAATGTGCATCAAAAGATATGATTAAATTTTAATTCTAAGAAATTTGTAAAAAGTGAAACTTCGTCGTGCGGTTTCACAAAGGTTGGGGTTAAAGGGGGTGAAAATAGCTTGGAACATCGTGAAAGTTGGATTGCACGCTTGTCTATCAAATGGGCATCCAAATCTATGATCAAATTTTCTCTAGAGTTCGGCTTAAACTTCAAATAGCTCGAAACATTGCAAAATTTGGTGTGCACACTTGTATATCAAACAGGCATCCAAATCTATGATCAAATTTCAATTCTGGGAATTTGGTCAAAAGTGAAACTTTGTCATGCGGTTTCACTAAGGTTTGGCTTAAAGGAGGGAAAAAGAGCTCTGTACATCACTAAATTTGGCATGCACTCTTATCCACCAAATGGCCATCTAAATCTATAATCCTATTTCAGTTCTAAGAAATTGGTCAAAAGAGAAACTTTATATTGTGCTTTCACTAACGTTGCACTCAAAGGGAGTGAAATACCTCGGAACATCGCGAAAGTTAGCATGTATGCTTGTTTATTGAAATGGGTACCTAAATCCACTTTCAAATTTCATTTCTGAAAAAGTCAACAAAAGTGCATCTTTTCAACTATTGTTTGACCATCCTTGAAAGAGGGCCAAAATAGCTCCAAATCTCATAAAAATAGGTGTCCATGACTATTTTTGAAATGGGTATCTAAATCTACTTTAAAATTTGAATTTTCAGAAAATGGAAAAATGCAACGTTTTAGGCCTTGGTTTGACGAAGTTTGACCGAGGTCCAAAATGGCTCGCAATCCCAAAAAAATATACACATAGGAATTATCTCTGAAATGGGTACCTAAATACAGTTTCAAATTTCAATTTCGAGAAAGTCAAGAAAAGTGCATCTCTTTGAACTTGGTTTGACCAACCTTAACTAAGTGCCGAAATAACTCAAAATTCACAAAAATATGTGTGCCTCTTAAATGGGTATCTAAATCTACTTTTAAATTTGATTTATAAGAAAATAGAAAAAAGTGCAACCTTTTAGGCCTTGGTTTGACCAAGTTTAACCAAGATCCAAAATAGCTCGAAATCCCCTGAAAGTGTGTATGCATGGTTATCTCTCAAATGGGTACCTGAATTCTCTTTCAAATTTCAATTACAAGAAAGTCGGAAAAATAGCATCTCTTAGACCTTTGCTTGACCAACTTTGAATAACGACCAAAATAACTTCGAACATCGTGAAAGTTGGTGTGCACTGTTATCTACCAAATGCTAAGATAAATGTACGATCAAATTTTAATTCTGAGAAATTAGTCAAAAGTGAAACTCTATTGTATTGCTTTGCTGACGTTGGGATTAAAGGGGGTGAAATATTTTGGAACGTCTCAAAATTTTGCAAGCACGCTTGTCTATCAAATGGGAATTCAAATCTATGATCAAATTTCAATTATAAGAAACTGCTCAAAAGTGAAACTTCGTCATGCGTTGGTGCTAGGGTTGGGCTTAAAGGTGGTCAAAATTGCTTGGAATGTTGTGAAAGTTGGAGTGCATGCTTTTTTATCTAATGGGCATCCAAATCTATGATCAAGTTTCAATTCTTAGAAGTTGGTCAAAAGCAAAACTACATCGTGCGGTTTTGTTAGGGTTTGGCTTAAAGGAGTTGAAAATAACTCTGAACATCATGAAAATTGGCATGCACTCTTATCTTTGAAATGCACATCTAAATCTATGATCAAATTTTAATTTTGAGAAATTGGTCAAGAGTGAAACTCTGTCATGCAGTTTCGCTAAGATTGGGGTTAAAGGGGCTGAAAATAGCTCAAAACATCGTGAAAGTTAGAGTGCACGGTTATCTATCAAACGGGCATCAAAATCTATGATAAAATTTCAATTCCAAGAAATTGGTCAGAAGTGAAACTCTATCGTGCATTTTTACTACAGTTGGGCTCGAAGCGGTCCAAATAGCTCTTCCCATTGCAAAAGTTGGCGTGCACGTTTTTATATCAAACAGGCATCCAAATCTATGATCAAATTTCAACTCCGAGAATTTGGTAAAAAGTGAAACTCCATCATTCGATTTCGCTAAGGTTTGGCTTAAATGAGGGGAAAATGGCTCTGAGAAATTGGAAACAAATGCAACCTTTTAGGCCTTGGTTTCACCAAGTTTTCCTAAGGTCCAAAATAGCTCGAAATCACCTGAAAGTTTGTATGCATGGATATCTCTCAAATGGGTACCTAAATTCTCTTTCAAATTTCAATTACAAGAAAGCCGAAAAATAAAATCTCTTAGACCTTTAGTTGACCAACCTTGAATAACGACCAAAATAGCTTCGAACATCATGAAAGTTAGCATGCACTCTTATCTACCAAATGCGTCGATAAATCTACGATTAAATTTTAATTTTGAGAAATTAGTCAAACGTGAAACTTCACTGTGCAGTTTTGCTAAGGTTGGGCTTAAAGGGGGTGAAAATATTTTTGAATGTCTCAAAAGTTTGCATGCACCATTTTTCATCAAATGGGCATCCAAATTTATGATCAAATTCAAATTCTAAGAAAATGCTCAAAAGTGAAACTCCATAGTGCGGTTTTGTTAGGGTTTGGCTTAAAGATGTCGAAAATACCTTTCAACATCATGAAAGTTGGCATGCACTCTTATCTTCCAAATGGGAATTTAAATCTATGATTAAATTTTAATTCCAAGAAATTCGTTAAAAGTGAAAATCCATTGTGCAATTTTTCCAAGGTTGGGGTTAAAGGGGGTGAAAATAGCTCAGAGTGTCGTGAAAGTTGGAGTGCATGCTTCTCTATCAAATGGGCATCCAAATATATTATCAAATTTCAATTCCGAGAAATTGGTCAGAAGTGAAACTTCGTCGTGCATTTTTGCTAGAGTTGGGCTCAAAGGGGTCCAAATAGCTCATAACATTGCAAAAGATGGTGTGCATGTTTTTATATCAAACGGGAATCCAAATCTATGATCAAGTTTCAACTCCAAGAATTTGGTCAAAAGTGAAACTCCATCATTCGATTTCCCTAAGGTTTGGCTTAAAGGAGCGGAAAATAGCTCTGACCATCACAAAGTTTTTCATGCACTCTTATCTAACTAGAAATCTCACAAAAATATGTGTGCATGCTTTCACTAAAGTTGCACTTAAAGGGAGTGAAAATAGCTTGGAACGTTATGAAAGTTGGCGTGTATGCTTATTTTTTTGAAATGGGTACCTAAATCCACTTTCAAATTTCAATTCTAAAAAAGTGGAAAAAAGTGCATACTTTCAACCTTGGTTTGGCCATCCTTGATTAAGGGCCAAAATAACTCGAAATATCATAAAAATAGGTGTCAATGCCTAGATTTGGAATGGGTATCTAAATCTACTTTAAATTTTGAATTTTGAGAAATTGGAAATAATGCTATGTTTTAGGCCTTGGTTTGACGAAGTTTGACCGATGTCCAAAATGGCTCCCAATCCCCAAAAAATATACATGTATGCTTTATCTACCAAATGGATACCTAAATACAGTTTCAAATTTCAATTTTGAGAAAGTCAAGAAAAGTGCATTTCTTAGAACTTCGTTTGACCAACCTTAACTAAGGGCTGAAATAACCCGAAATCTCAAAAAAATATGTGTACACGCTTATATCATAAATGGGTATCTAAATATACTTTTACATTTTATTTCTAATAAATTGGAAAAAAGTGCAAGCTTTTAGGCCTTGGTTTCACCAAGTTTGACTAAGGTGCAAAATAGCCCGAAATCCCCTCAGAGTTTGTATGCATGGTTCTCTCTCAAATGGGTATCTAAATTCTCTTTCAAATTTCAATTATGAGAAAGTTAAAAAAAATATGATCTCTTAGACCTTTGCTTGACCAGTCTTGAATAACGACCAAAATAGCTCTGAACATCGTGAAAGTTGGCATGCACTCTTATCTACCAAATGCGCAGATAAATCTACGATCAAATTTTAATTCTTAGAAATTGGTCAAAAGTGAAACTCCCTTGTGTTGTTTTGCTAAGGTTGGGCTTAAAGCAGGTGAAAATATTTCGTAACGTCGTGAAAGTTCATGTGCAAGCTTGTCTATGAGAAAATTTCAATTCTGAGAAATTGCTCAAAAGTGAAACTCTGTCGTGCGGTTTCACTACGGTTGGGCTTAAAAGGGGTCAACATAACAGCTCGGAACGTTGCAAAATTTGGCGTGCATGATTGTTTATCCAATGGGCATCCGAATCTATGATCAAGTTTCTATTCTAAGAATTACATCAAAATTG
Source organism: Pseudotsuga menziesii (assembly GCA_001517045.1). NCBI lineage: Eukaryota > Viridiplantae > Streptophyta > Pinopsida > Pinales > Pinaceae > Pseudotsuga > Pseudotsuga menziesii. The sequence continues at coordinate 610,288 of LPNX011001810.1, read as the reverse complement.
AAACTCCATCGTATAGTTTTGTTAGGGTTTGGCTTAAAGGAGCTGAAAATAACTCTGAACATCATGAAAGTTGGCGAAATTGCTCAAAAGTGAAACTCTGTCGTGCAGTTTCACTACGGTTGGGCTTAAAAGGGGTCAAAATAATAGCTCGAAACGTTGTAAAATTTGGCGTGCATGATTGTTTATCCAATGGGCATCCAAATCTATAATCAAGTTTCTATTCTAAGAAGTACATCAAAAGTGAAACTCCATCGTACAGTTTTGTTAGGGTTTGGCTTAAAGGAGCTGAAAATAACTCTGAACATCATGAAAGTTGGCGTGCACACTTATCATCCAAATGCACATCAAAAGATATGATCAAATTTTAATTCTAAGAAATTTGTAAAAAGTGAAACTCCATCATGCGGTTTCGCAAAGGTTGGGGTTAAAGGAGGTGAAAATAGCTCGGAACTTTGTGAAAGTTGGAGTGCACGCTTGTCTATCAAATGGGAATCCAAATCTATGATCAGATTTCAATTGCGAGAAAATTGTCCAAAGTGAAACTTCATCGTGCATTTTCTCCAGAGTTTAGCTTAAAGCGGGTCCAAATAGCTCAAGAAATTGCAAAATTTGTTGTGCACGCTTGTATACCAAACAGGCATCCAAATCTATGATCAAATTTCAATTCTGGGAATTTGGTCAAAAGTGAAACTCCATCATGCGGTTTCGCTAAGGTTTGGCTTAAAGGAGGGAAAAAGAGCTCTGAACATCACTAAATTTGACATGCACTCTTATCTACCAAATGGGCATCTAAATCTCTGATCATATTTCAATTCTAAGAAATTGGTCAAAAGGGAAACTTCATCGTGCACTTTTCCTAAGGTTGCACTTAAAGGGAGTGAAATAGTTCAGAATGTCTAGAAAGTTAGCGTGTATGCTTGTTTATTGAAATGGGTACCGAAATCCACTTTCAAATTTCACTTCTGAAAAAGTCAACAAAAGTGCATCTTTTCAACTTTTGTTTGACCAGACTTGAATGAGGGCCAAATTAGCTCCAAATATCATAAAAATAGGTGTCCATGCCTATCTTTGAAATGGGTATCTAAACCTACTTTAAATTTGAATTTTTCAGAAAATGGAAAAAATGCAATTTTTGAGGCCTTGGTTTGATGAAGTTTGACCGAGGTCCTAAATGGCTCACAATCCCAAAAAAATATACATGTAGGGATTATCTCTCAAATGGGTACCTATATACAGTTTCAAATTTCAATTTCGAGAAAGTCAAGAAAAGTGCATTTCTTAGAACTTGGTTTGACCAACCTTAACTAAGTGCCGAAATAACTCGAAATTCGCAAAAATATGCGTGCCTCTTAAATGGGTATCTAAATCTACTTTTAAATTTGATTTATAAGAAATTCAAAAAAATTGCAACCTTTTAGGCCTTGGTTTGACCAACTTTGACCAAGGTCCAAAATAGCTCGAAATCCCCTAAAAGTGTGTATGCATGGTTATCTCTCAAATGGGTACCTAAATTCTCTTTCAAATTTCAATTACAAGAAAGTTAGAAAAATAGCATCTCTTAGACCTTAGCTTGACCAACCTTGAATAATGACCAAAATAACTTCAAACATCGAGAAAGTTGGTGTGCACTATTATCTACCAAATGCTAAGATAAATCTATGATCAAATTTTAATTCTGAGAAATTATTCAAAAGTGAAACTCTGTTGTATGTTTTTGCTGAGGTTGGGATTAATGGGGGTGAAATGTTTTGGAACGTCTCGAAATTTCATGCGCACGCTTGTCTATCAAATGGGAATTCAAATCTATGATCAAATTTTGATTATAAGAAACTGCTCAAAAGTGAAACTTCGTTATGCGTTTTCATTAGGGTTGGGCTTAAAGGTGGTAAAAATAGCTTGGAGCGTTGCAAAAGTTGGAGTGCATGCTTGTTTATCTAATGGGAATCCAATTCTATGATCAAGTTGCAATTCTTAGAAGTTGGTCAAAAGCGGAAACTCCATCATGCGGTTTTGTTAGGGTTTGGCTTAAAGGAGTCGAAAATAACTCTGAACATCATGAAAGTTGGCATGCACTCTTATCTTCGAAATGCACATCTAAATCTATGATCAAATTTTAATTTTGAGAAATTGGTCAAGAGTGAAACTCTGTCATGCGGTTTCGCCAACATTGGGGTTAAAGGGGGTGAAAATAGCTCAAAACATCGTGAAAGTTGGATTGCATGGTTATCTATCAAACGGGAATTCAAATCTATGATAAAACTTCAATTCTAAGAAATTGGTCAGAAGTGCAACTCCGTTGTGCATTTTCTCTAGAGTTGGGCTTGAAGGAGTCCAATTAGCTCAGACCATTGCAAAAGTTGGCGTGCAAGTTTTTATAATAAACGGGCATCCAAATCTATGATCAAATTTCAACTCCGAGAATTTGGTCAAAAGAGAAACTCCATCATTCGATTTCGCTAAGATTTGGCTTAAAGGAGGGGAAAATGGCTCTGAGAAATAGGAAACAAATGCAACCTTTTAGGCCTTGGTGTCACCAGGTTTGCCTAAGGTCCAAAATAGCTCAAAATCCCCTAAATGTTTGTATGCATGGTTATCTCTCAAATGGGTACCTAAATTCTCTTCCAAATTTCAATTAGAAGAAAGATGAAAAAATAACATATCCTAGACCTTTACTTGACCAACCTTGAATAATGACCAAAATAGCTCCGAACATCATGAAATTTAGCATGCACTCTTATCTACCAAATGCGTTGATAAATCTACGATTAAATTTTAATTTTGAGAAATTAGTCAAACATGAAATTCTGTTGTGCCATTTTGCTAACGTTGGGCTTAAAAGGGGTGAAAATATTTTGGATTGTCTCAAAATTTTGCATGCATGCTTGTTAATCAAATGGGCATCCAAATTTATGATCAAATTTAAATTCTAAGAAACTGCTCATAACTGAAACTCCGTCGTGTGGTTTCGACAGGTTTGGGCTTAAAGGGGGTCAAAATAGCTCGTAATATCGTGAAAGTTGGCGTGCATGCTTGTCTATCCAATATGCATCCAAACCTATGATCAAGTTTCAATTTTGAGAATTTGGTCAAAGTTGAGACTCCATCATGCAGTTTTGTTAGGGTTTGTCTTAAAGATGCCGAAAATAGCTCTGAACATCGTGAAAGTTGGCATGCACTCTTATCTTCCAAATGTGCATTTAAATCTACGATTAAATTTTAATTCCAAGAAATTGGTTAAAAGTGAAACTTTGTTGTGCAGTTTCACCAAGGTTGGGGCTAAAGGGGGTGAAAATAGCTTAGAGTGTAGTAAAATTTGGAGTGCACGCTTCTCTATCAAATAGGCCTCCAAATCTATCATCAAAATTCAATTCCGAGAAATTGGTCAGAAGTGAAACTCCATCGTGCATTTTCGATAGAGTTGGGCTCAAAGGGGTCCAAATAGCTCGAAACATTGCAAAAGTTGGCATGCATGTTTTTATATCAAACGGGCATCCAAATCTATGATCAAATTTCAACTCCAAGAATTTGGTCAAAAGTGAAATTCCATCATTCGATTTCGCTAAGGTTTGGCTTAAAGGAGGGGAAAATAGCTCTGAATATCACGAAATTTTTCATGCACTCTTATCTAACTAGAAATCTCACAAAAATATGTGTGCACGCTTATCTACCAAATAGGAATATCGACGCTTTCGCTAAGGTTCCACTTAAAGGGAGTGAAAATATCTCGGAATGTTTCGAAAGTTGGCGTGTACGCCTGTTTATTGAAATGGGTACCTAAATCCACTTTCAAATTTTAATTCTGAAAAAGTCGACAAACGTGCATATTTTCAACCTTGGTTTGACCATCTTTGATTAAGGGCCAAAATAGCTCCAAATCTCATAAAAATAGGTATCAATGCCTATATTTGAAATGGGTATCTAAATCTACTTTAAAATTTGAATTTTGAGAAATTGGAAATAATGCAACGTTTTAGGCCTTGGTTTGACACAGTTTGACCGATGTCCAAAATGGCTCGCAATCCCCAAAAAATATACATGTATTCTTTATCTACCAAATGGATACCTAAATACAATTCAAATTTCAATTTTGAGAAAGTCAAGAAAAGTGCATTTCTTAGAAGTTCATTTGCTTAACTAAGGGCTGAAATAATCCGAAATCTCACAAAAATATGTGTGCACACTTATCTCTTAAATGGGCATCTAAATATACTTTTACATTTGATTTCTAAGAAACTGGAAAAAAGTGCAAGCTTTTAGGCCTTGGTTTGACCAAGTTTGACTAAGGTAAAAAATAGCTCGAAATCCCCTCAGAGTTTGTATGCATGGTTATCTCTCAAATGGGTATCTAAATTCTCTTTCAAATTTCAATTATGAGAAAGTTGAAAAAATCTGATCTCTTAGACCTTTGCTTGACCAGCCTTGAATAACGACCAAAATAGTTCCGAACATCGTGAAAGTTGGCTTGCACTCTTATCTACCAAATGCAAAGATAAATCTACGATCAAATTTTAATTCTTCAAAATTGGTCAAAAGTGAAACTCCCTTGTGTTGTTTTACTAAGGCTACGTTTAAAGCGGGTGAAAATATTTCGCAGCGTCGTGAAAGTTCATGTGCAAGCTTGTCTATCAAATGGACATCCAAATCTATGAGAAAATTTCAATTCTAAGAAACTGCTCAAAAGTGAAACTCTGTTGTGCAGTTTCACTACGGTTGGGCTTAAAAGGGGTCAAAATAATAGCTCGGAACGTTGCAAAATTTGGTGTGCATGATTTTTTATCCAATGGGCATCCAAATCTATGATCAAGTTTCCATTCTAAGAAGTATGTCAAAAATGAAACTCCATCGTTAGGGTTTGGCTTAAAGGAGCTGAAAATAACTCTGAACATTGTGAAAGTTGGCGTGCACACTTATCATCCAAATGCGCATCAAAAGATATGATCAAATTTTAATTCTGAGAAATTTGTAAAAGGTGAAACTCCGTCGCGCAATTTCGCAAAGTTTGGGGTTAAAGGGGGTGAAAATAGCTCGGACCATCGCGGAAATTGGAGTGCACGCTTGTCTATCAAATGGGAATCCAAATCTATGATAAAATTTCAATTGTGAGAAAATTGTCAAAAGTGAAACTTCGTTGTGCATTTTCGCTAGAGTTCGGTCCAAAGAGCTCGAAGAATTACAAAATTTGGTGTGCACACTTGTATATCAAACGGGCATCCAAATCTATGATCAAATTTCAATTCTGGGAATTTGGTCAAAAGTGAAACTCTGTCATGAGGTTTTGCTAAGGTTTGGCTTAAAGGAGGGAAAAGAGCTCTGAACATCACTAAATTCGGCATGCACTCTTATCTACCAGGGCATCTAAATCTATGATCATATTTCAATTCTAAGAAATTGGTCAAAATAGAAAATTTATTGTGCGATTTTGCTAAGGTTTCACTCAAAGGGAGTGAAATAGCTCGGAACGTCCCGAAAGTTAGTGTGTATGCTTGTTTATTGAAATGGATACCTAAATCCACTTTCAAATTTCACTTCTGAAAAAGTCAACAAAAGTGCATATTTTCAACTTTTGTTTGACCATCCCTGAATGAGGGCCAAAATATCTCCAAATCTCACAAAAATAGGTGTCCATGCCTATCTTTTAAATGGGTATCTAAATATACTTTAAAATTTGAATTTTCAGAAACTGGAAAAAATGCAACGTTTTAGGCCTTGGTTTGACGGAGTTTGACCGAGGTCAAAAAATGGCTTGCAATCCCAAAAAAATCTACATGTAGGGATTATCTCTCAAATGGGTACCTAAATACAATTTCAAATTTCAATTTCGAGAAAGTCAAGAAAAGTTCATTTCTTAGAACTTGGTTTGACCAACCTTAACTAAGTGCCGAAATAAACCGAAATTCGCAAAAATATGTTTGCCTCTTAAATGGGTATCTAAATCTACTTTTAAATATGATTTCTAAGAAATTGGGAAAAGGTGCAACCTTTTAGGCCTTGGTTTGACCAAGGTCCAAAATAGCTCGAGCTCCCCTAAAAGTCTGTATGCATGGTTATCTCTCAAATGGGTACCTAAATTCTCTTTCAAATTCCAATTACAAGAAAGTCAGAAAAATAGCATCTCTTAGACCTTTTCTTGACCAACATTGAATAACGACCAAAATAATTTCGAACATCGTGAAAGTTGGTGTGCACTATTATCTACCAAATGCTAAGAAAAATCTACGATCAAATTTTAATTCTGAGAAATTTGTCAAAAGTGAAACTTTGTTGTATGGTTTTGTTGAGGTTGGGATTAAAGGGGGTGAAATATTTTGGAACGTTTCAAAATTTCGAGTGCACACTTGCCTATCAAATGGGCATTCAAATCTATGATCAAATTTCAATTATAAGAAACTGCACAAAAGTGAAACTTCGTCATGCATTTTCGATAGGGTTGGGATTCAAGGTGGTCAAAATAGCTTGGAACATTGTGAAAGTTGGAGTGCATGCTTGTTTATCTAATCGGCATCGAAATTGATGATCAAGTTTCAATTCTTGGAAGTTGGTCAAAGCAAAACTCCATCATGCGGTTTTGTTAGGGTTTGGCTTAAATGAGTCGAAAATAACTCTGAACATCATGAAAGTTGGCGCGCACTCTTATGTTCAAAATGCACATCTAAATCTATGATCAAATTTTAATTCCGATAAATTGGTCAAGAGTGAAACTCCATCATGCGGTTTCGATAAAATTGGGGTTAAAGGGGGTGAAAATAGCTCAAAAGCTCGCAAAAGTTGGAGTGCAGGGTTATCTATCAAACGGGCATCCAAATCTATGATCAAATTTAAATTCTGAGAAATTGGTCAGAAGTGAAACTCTGTCATGCATTTTCGCTAGAGTTGGGCTTAAAGGGGTCCAAATAGCTCGGACCATTGCAAAAGTTGGCATGCACATTTTTATATCAAACGGGCATCCAAATCTAAGATCAAATTTCAACTCCGAGAATTTGGTCAAAAGTGAAACTCCATCATTCGATTTTTCTAGGGTTTGTCTTAAAGGAGGGGAAAATGCCCTTGAAAAATTGGAAACAAATGCAACCTTTTAGGCCTTGGTTTCATCAAGTTTTCCTAAGGTCCAAAACAGCTCGAAATCCCCTGAAAGTTTGTATGCATGGTTGTCTCTCAAATGGGTACCTAAATTCTCTTTCAAATTTCAATTACAAGAAAGCCAAAAAAAAACATCTCTTAGACCTTTACTTGACCAACCTTGAATAGCGACCAAAATATCTCCAAAAATCATGAAGGTTAGCATGCACTCTTATCTACCAAATGCACCAATAAATTTATGATTAAATGTTAATTTTGACAAATTAGTCAAACGTGAAACTCCGTTGTGCGGCTTTGGTAAGGTTTGGCTTAAAGGGGGTGAAAATATTTTGGAATGTCTCAAAAGTTTGCATGCATGCTTTTTCATCAAATGTGCATCCAAATTTATGACCAAATTTAAATTCTAAGAAACTGCTCAAAAGTCAAACTCCGTCGTGCGGTTTTGTTAGGGTTTGGCTTAAAGATGATGAAAATTGCTCTCAACATCTTGAAAGTTGGCATGTACTCTTATCTTCCAAATGCACATTTAAATCTATGATTAAATTTTAATTCCAAGAAATTGGTTAAAAGTGAAACTCCATTGTGCGGTTTCGCCAAGGTTTTGGTTAAAGGGGGTGAAAATAGCTTGGATTTTCATGAAACTTGGAGTGCATGCTTCTCTATCAAATGGGCATTCAAATCTATGATCAAATTTTAATTCCAAGAAATTGGTCAAAAGTGAAACTCCGTCGTGCATTTTCGCTAGAGTTGGGCTCAAAGGGGTCCAAATAGCTCGGAACATTGCAAAAGTTGGAGTGCACATTTTTATGTCAAATGGGAATCCAAATATATGATCAAATTTCAACTCCAAGAATTTGGTCAAAAGTGAAACTCCATCATTCGATTTCGCTAAGGTTTGGCTGAAAGGAGGGGAAAATAGCTCTGAACATCACAAAAATTTTCATGCACTCTTATCTAACTAGAAATCTCACAAAAAGATGTGTGCACGCTTATCTACCAAATGGGCATATCAACTCTTTCGCTAAGGTTGCACTTAAATGGAGTGAAAATAGCTCGAAACGTTACGAAATTTGGCGTGTACGCTTGTTTATTAGAATGGGTACCTAAATCCACTTTCAAATTTCAATTCTGAAAAAGTTGACAAAGGTGCATATTTTCAACCTTGGTTTGACCATCCTTGATTAAGGGCCAAAATAGCACCAAATCTATTAAAAATAGGTGTCAATTCCTATATTTGAAATCGATGTCTAAATCTACTTTAAAATTTGAATTTTGAGAAATTTTAAATAATGCAATGTTTAAGGCCTTGGTTTGACGAAGTTCGACCGATGTCCAAAATGGCTCGCAATCCCCCCAAAAAATACATGTATGCTTTATCTACCAAATGGATACCTAAATACAGTTTCAAATTTCAATTTTGAGAAAGTCAAGAAAAGTGCATTTCTTAGAACTTCGTTTGACCAACCTTAACTAAGGGCTGAAATAACCCGAAATCTCACAAAAATATGTGTGCACACTTATCTCTTAAATGGGTATCTAAATATACTTTTCCATTTGAATTCTAAGAAATTGTAAAAAAGTGCAAGCTTTTAGGCCTTGGTTTTACCAACTTTGACTAAGGTCCAAAATACTCGAAATCCCCTCAGAGTTTGTATGCATGGTTATCTCTCAAATGGGTATCTAAATTCTCTTTCAAATTTCAATTATGAGGAAGTCAAAACAATCTAATCCCTTAGACCTTTGCTTGAACAACCTTGAATAATGAACAAAATAGCTCTGAACATCGTGAAAGTTGGCATGCACTCTTATCTACCAAATGCGCAGATAAATCTACGATGAAATTTTAATTCTAAGAAATTGGTCAAAAGTGAAACTCCCTTTCGTTGTTTTGCTAAGGTTGGGCTGAAAGAGGGTGAAAATATTTCACAACTTAATCAAATTTCATGTGCAAGCTTGTTTATCAAATGGACATCCAAATCTATGAGCAAATTTCAATTCTGAGAAACTGCTCAAAAGAGAAACTCTGTTGTGCGGTTTCACTGCGGTTGGGCTTAAAAGGGGTCAAAATAATAGCTCGAAACGTTGCAAAATTTGGTGTGCATGATTTTTTATCCAATGGGCATCCAAATCTATCATCAAGTTTCCATTCTAATAAGTACATCAAAAGTGAAACTTCATCGTATGGTTTTGTTAGGGTTTTGCTTAAAGGAGCTGAAAATAACTCTAAACATCATGAAAGTTGGTGTGCACACTTATTATCCAAATCCACATCAAAGATATGATCAAATTTTAATTCTGAGAAATTTGTAAAAAGTGAAACTTCGTTGTGTGATTTCGCAAAGGTTGGGGTTAAAGGGGGTGAAAATAGCTTAGAACGTCATGAAAGTTGGAGTGCACGCTTGTCTATCAAATGGGAATCCAAATCTATGATAAAATTTCAATTGCGAGAAAATTGTCAAAAGTGAAACTTCGTAGTGCATTTTCGCTAGAGTTCGGCTTAAAGTGGGTCCAAATAGCTCGAAACATTGCAAAATTTGGCATGCACACTTATATATCAAACGGGCATCCAAATCTATGATCAAATTTCAATTCTGGGAATTTGGTCAAAAGTGAAACTCTGTCATGTGATTTCACTAAGGTTTGGCTTAAAGGAGGGAAAAAGAGCTTTGCACATCACTAAATTTGGCATGCACTATGATCTACCAAATGGGCATCTAAATCTATGATCATATTTCAATTCCAAGAAATTGGTCAAAAGAGAAACTTTATCGTGCACTTTCGCTAAGGTTTCATTTAAATGGAGTTAAATAGCTTGGAATGTAGCGAAAGTTAGCGTGTACGCTTGTTTATTGAAATGGGTACCTAAATCCACTTTCAAATTTCAGTTCTGAAAAAGTCAACAAAAGTTCATCTTTTCAACTTTTGTTTGACCATCCTCGAATGAGGGCCAAAATAGCTCCAAATCTCATAAAAATAGGTGTCCATGCCTATCTTTGAAATGGGTATCTAAATCTACTTTAAAATTTGAATTTTCAGAAAATGGAAAAAATGTAGCGTTTTAGGCCTTGGTTTGACGAAGTTTGACCGAGGTCCCAAATGGCTCGCAATCCCAAAAAAAAATATATGTAGAGATTATCTCTTAAATGGGTACCTAAATACAGTATCAAATTTCAATTTCGAGAAAGTCAAGAAAAGTGCATTTCTTAGAACTTGGTTTGACCAAACTTAACTAAGTGTCGAAATAACTTGAAATTCACAAAAATATATGTGCCTCATAAATGGGTATCTAAATCTACTTTTAAATTTGATTTCTATGAAACTGGACTTTTAGGCCTTGGTTTGACCAAGTTTGACCAAGGTCCAAAATAGCTCGAAATCCCCTAAAAGTGTGTATGCATGGTTATCTCTCAAATGGGTACCTAAATTCTCTTTCAAAGTTCAATTACAAGAAAGTCGGAAAAATAACACCTCTTAGACCTTTGCTTGACTAACCTTGAATAACGACCAAAATAACTTCGAACATTGTGAAAGTTGTTGTGCACTGTTATCTACCAAATGATAAGATAAATCTATGATCAAATTTTAATTCTGAGAAATTAATCGAAAGTGAAACTCTATTGTATGGTTTTGCTGAGGTTGGGATAAAAGGGGGTGAAATATTTTGGAACGTCTCGAAATTTCGCTTGCACACTTGTCTATGAAATGGGCATTCAAACCTATGGTCAAATTTCAATTATAAGAAACTGCTCAAAAGTGAAACTTCGTCATGCGTTTTTGCTAGGGTTCAGCTTAAAGGTGGTCAAAATAGCTTGGAACATTGCGAAAGTTAGAGTGCATGCTTGTTTATCTAATGGGCATCCAAGTCTAAGATCAAGTTTCAATTCTTAGAAGTTGGTCACAAGCGAAACTCTAGGGTTTTGTTAGGGTTTGGCTTAAAGGAGTCAAAAATAACTCTGAACATCAAGAAAGTTGGCGTGCACTCTTATCTTCCAAATGCACATCTAAATCTATGATCAAATTTTAATTCCAAGAAATTGGTCAAGAATGAAACTCCGTCATTTGGTTTCGCTACAATTGGGGTTAAAGGGGGTGAAAATATCTCAAAACGTCATTAAAGTTTTAATGCACGGTTATCTATCAAACAAGCATCCAAATCTATGACCAAATTTGAATTTTGAGAAATTGGTCAGAAGATAAACTCCATCGTGCATTTTCACTAGAGTTGGGCTCGAAGGGCTCCAAATAGATTGGACCATTGCAAAAGCTAGCGTGCATGTTTTTATACCAAACGGGCATCCAAATCTATGATCAAATTTCAACTCTGAGAAACTACTCAAAAGTGAAACTCCGTCGTGCGGTTTCGACAGGGTTAGTCAATTTTGAGACTCCATCGTGCAGTTTTGTTAGGGTTTGGCTTAAAGATGCCAAAAATAGCTCTCAACATCAAGAAAGTTGGCATGCACTCTTATCTTCCAAATGCGCATTTAAATATATGATTAAATTGTAATTCCAAGAAATTGGTTAAAAGTGAAACTCCGTTGTGCGGTTTTGCCAAGTTTGGGATTAAAGGGGGTCAAAATAGCTCAGAACGTCACAAAAGTTGGCGTGCATTCTTTTCTATCCAATATGCATCCAAACCTATGATCAAGTTTCAATTCTGATAAATTGGTCAGAAGTGAAACTTCGTTGTGCATTTTCGCTAGAGTTGGGCTCAAAGGGGTCCAAATAGCGCACCGAACCATTGCATAAGTTGGCGTGCACGTTTTTATATCAAACGGGCTTCCAAATCTATGATCAAATTTCAACTCTGAGAATTTGGTCAAAAGTGAAACTCCATCATTCGATTTCACTAAGGTTTGGCTTAAAGGAGGGGAAAATAGCTCTGAACATCACGAAATTTTTCATGCACTCTTATCTAACTATAAATCTCACAAAAATATGTGTGCACTCTTATCTACCAAATCGGCATATCGACGCTTTCACTAAGGTTGCACTTAAAGGGAGTGAAAATAGCTTGGAACATTACGAAAGTTGGCGTGTACGGTTGTTTATTGAAATGGGTACCTAAATCCACTTTCAAATTTCAATTCTGAAAAAGTCGACAAAAGTGCATATTTTCAACCTTGTTTTGTCCATCCTTGATATAAAAATGTGCACGCCAACTTTTGCAAAGGTCTAAAAGATCAGATTTTTTCAACTTTCTCGTAATTGAAATTTGAAAGAAAATTTAGATACCCATTTGAGAGATAATCATGCATAGAAACTCTGAGAGGATTTCGAGCTATTTTGGACCTTAGTCAAACTTGGTCAAACCAAGGCCTAAAAGCTTGCACTTTTTTCCAATTTCTTAGAAATCAAATGTAAAATTATATTTAGATACCCATTTAAGAGATACGTGTGCACACATATTTTTGTGAGATTTCGTGTTATTTCAGCCCTTAGTTAAGGTTGGTCAAACGAAGTTCTAAGAAATGCACTTTTCTTGACGTTCTCTAAATTGAATTTTGAAACTGTATTTAGGTATCCATTTGGTAGATAAAGCATACATGTATATTTTTGTGGATTGCAAGCCATTTTGGACATTGGTCAAACTTCATCAAACCAAGTCCTAAAATGTTGCATTATTTCCAATTTCTCGAAATTCAAATTTTTAAGTAGATTTAGATACCCATTTCAAACATAGGAATTGACACCTATTTTTATGAAATTTGGAGCAATTTTGGCCCTTAATGAAGGATGGTCAAACCAAGGTTGAAAAGATATGATCAAATTTTAATTCCACGAAATTTGTAAATAGTGAAACTCCGTCATGCGGTTCCGCAAAGGTTGGGGTTAAAGGTGGTGAAAATAACTCAGAACGTCGCGAAAGTTGGAGTGCACGCTTGTCTATCAAATGGGCATCCCAATCTATGATCAAATTTCAATTGCGAGAAAATTGTCAAAAGTGAAACTTCGTTGTTCATTTTTGCTACAGTTCAGCTTAAAGTGGGTCCAAACAGCTCAAAACATTGCAAAATTTGGCGTGCATGCTTTTATATTAAACGGGCATCCAAATCTATGATCAAATTTAAATTCTATGAATTTGGTCAAAAGTGAAACTCCATCATGCGTTTTCTCTAAGGTTTGATGAGGGAAAGAGAGCTCTGAACATCACTAAATTTCGCATCCACTCTTATCTACCAAATGGGCATCTAAATCTATTATTAAATTTCAATTCTAAGAAATTGGTCAAAAGAGAAACTTTATCGTGTACTTTCACTAAGCTTGCACATAAAGGACGTGAGATAGCTCGGAATGTCGCGAAAGTTAGCATGTACGCTTGTTTATTGAAATGGGTACCTAAATCCACTTTCAAATTTCACTTCTGAAAAAGTCAACAAAAGTGCATGTTTTCAACTTTTGCTTGACCATCCTTGAATGAGGGCCAAAATAGCTCCAAATATCATAAAAATAGGTGTCCATGCCTATCTTTGAAATGGGTATCTAAATATACTTTACAATTTGAATTTTCAGAAAATGGAAAAAATGCATCATTTTAGGCCTTGGTTTGCGAAGTTTGACCGAGGTCCAAAATGGCTCACAATCCCAAAAAAATCTACATGTAGGGGTTATCTCTCAAATGGGTACCTAAATACAGTTTCAAATTTCAATTTCGAGAAAGTAAAGAAAAGTGCATTTCCTAGAACTTGGTTTGACCAACCTTAATTAAGTGTCGAAATAACTCAAAATTCGTAAAAATATGTGTGCCTCTTCAATTGTTATCTAAATCTACTTTTAAATTTGATTTCTAAGAAATTGGAAAAAAGTGCAACCTTTTAGGCCTTGGTTTAAACAAGTTTGTCCAAGGTCCAAAATAGCTCGAAATCCCCTGGAAGTGTGTATGCATGCTCATCTCTCAAATGGGTACATAAATACTCTTTCAAATTTCAATTACAAGAAAGTCGGAAAAATAGCATCTCTTAGACCTTTGCTTGACCGACCTTGAATAATGACCAAAATAACTTCGAACATCATCAAAGTTGGTGTGCACTGTTATATACCAAACGCTAAGATAAATCTAGATCAAATTTTAATTCTGAGAAATTAGTCAAAAGTGAAACTCTATTGTATGGATTTCCTGAGGTTGGGATTAAAGGGGGTGAAATATTTTGGAACGTATTGAAATTTCATGTGCACGTTTATCTATCAAATGGGCATTCAAATTTATGATCAAATTTCAATTATAAGAAACTGCTCAGAAGTGAAACTTTGTCATGCATTTTCGCTAGGGTTGGGCTTAAAGGTGGTCAAAATAGCTTAAAACATTGCGAAAATTGGTGTGCATGCTTGTTTATCTAATGGGCATCCAAATCTATGATCAAGCTTCAATTCTTAGAAGTTGTTCAAAAGTGAAACTCCATTGTGCGTGTTCGTTAGCGTTTGGATTAAAGGAGTTGAAAATAACTCTGAACATGGCGTGCACTCTTATCTTCCAAATGCACATCTAAATCTATGATCAAATTTTAATTCCGAGAAATTGGTCAAGAGTGAAACTCTGTCCTGCGGTTTCGGTAAGATTGGGGTTAAAGGGGGTGAAAATATTTCAAAACATCGCGAAAATTGGAGTGCACGGTTATCTATCAAAAGAGCATCCAAAATCTATGATCAAATTTCAATTCTAAGAAATTGGTCAGAAGTGACACTTCGTCGTGCATTTTCGCTAAATTTGGGCTCGAAGGGGTCCAAATAGCTCAGACCATTGCAAAAGTTGGTGTGCGCGTTTTTATATCAAATGGGCATTCAAATCTATGATCAAATTTCAACTCCGAGAATTTGGTCAAAAGTGAAACTCCATCATTCGATTTCGCTAAGCTTAAAGGAGGGGAAAATGGCTCTAAGAAATTGGAAACAAATGCAACCTTTTAGGCCTTGGTTTCACCAAGTTTTCCTAAGGTCCAAAATAGCTTGAAATCCCCTGGAAGTTTGTATACATGGTTATCTCTCAATTGGGTACCTAAATTCTCTTTCAAATTTCAATTACAAGAAAGCCAAAAAATTTACATCTCTTAGACCTTTACTTGACCAACCTTGAATAACGACCAAAATAGCTCTCAACATCAAGAAAGTTAGCATGCACTCTTATCTACCAAATGCGCTGATAAATCTACGATTAAATTTTAATTTTGATAACTTATTCAAACATGAAACTCCGTTGTGCAGTTTTTCTAAGGTTGGGCTTAAAGGGGGTGAAAATATTTTGGAATGTCTCAAAAGTTTGCATGCACGCTTGCTCATCAAATGGGCATCCAAATTTATGATCAAATTTAAATTCAAAGAAATTGCTCAAAAGTGAAACTGCGTCGTGCGGTTTCGACAGGGTTGGGCTTAAAGGGGGTCAAAATAGATCAGAACGTCGTGGAAGTTGGCGTGCATGCTTGTCTATCTAATATGCAACCAAACCTATTATCAAGTTTCAATTCTGAGGATTTGGTCAAAGCTGAGACTCCATCATGGAGTTTTGTTAGGGTTTGGCTTAAAGATGCCGAAAATAGATCTCAACATCGTGAAAGTTGGCTTGCACTCTTATCTTCCAAATGCGCATTTAAATCTATGATTAAATTTTAATTTCAAGAAATTGGTTAAAAGTGAAACTTTGTTGTGTGGTTTCGCCAAGGTTGGGGTTAAAGGTGGTGAAAATAGCTCGGAGTGTCGTGAAAGTTAAAGTGCATGCTTCTCTATCAAATGGGCATCCACATCTACTATCAAATTTCAATTTTGAGAAATTGGTCAGAAGTGAAACTCCATCGTGCACTTTTGCTAGAGTTGGGCTCAAAGGGGTCCAAATAGCTCGAAACATTGCAAAAGTTGGCATGCACATTTTTATATCAAACGGGCATCCGAATCTATGATCAAATTTCAAATCCGAGAATTTGGTCAAAAGTGAACTCCATCATTCGATTTCGCTAAGGTGTGGCTTAAAGGAGGGGAAAATAGCTTTGAACATCATGAAATATTTCATGCACTCTTATCTAACTAGAAATCTCGCAAAAATATGTGTGCACGCTTATCTACCAAATGGGCATATCGGTGCTTTCAATAAGGTTGCACTTAAAGGGAGCGAAAATAGCTCGAAAGGTTACGAAAGTTGGCGTGGATGCTTGTTTATTGAAATGGGTACCTAAATCCACTTTCAAATTTAAAATTTGAAAAAGTTGACAAAAGTGTGTATTTTCAACCTTGGCTTGACCATCCTTGATTAAGGGCCAAAATAGCTCCAAATCTCTTTAAAATAAGTGTCAATTTCTATATTTGAAATGGGTATCTAAATCTACTTTAAAATTTGAATTTTGAGAAATTGAAAATAATGCAACGTTTTAGGCCTTGGATTCGCGAAGTTTGACGTATGTCCAAAATGGCTCACAATCCCCAAAAAATATACATGTATCCTTTATCTACCAAATGGATACCTAAATACAGTTTCAAATTTCAATTTCTAGAAAGTCAAGAAAAGTGCATTTGTTAGAACTTCGTTTGACCAACCTTAACTAAGGGCTGAAATAACCCGAAATCTCACAAAAATATGTGTGCACGCTTATCTCTTAAATGGGTGTCTAAATATACTTTTACATTTTATTTCTAAGAAATTGGAATAACGTGCAAGATTTTAGGCCTTGGTTTGACCAAGTTTGACTAAGGTCCAAGATAACTCAAAATCCCCTCAGAGTTTGTATGCATGGTTATCTCTCAAATGGGTATCTCAAATTTCAATTATGAGAAAGTCGTAAAAATATGATCTCTTAGACCTTTCCTTGACCAGCCTTGAATAACGACCAAAATAGCTCCGAACATCATGAAAGTTGGCAAGCACTCTTATCTACCAAATGTGCAGATAAATCTATGATCAAATTTTAATTCTGAGAAATTGGTCAAAAGTGAAATTCCATCATGTTGTTTTTCTTAGGTTGGACTTAAAGCGGGTGAAAATATTTCGCAATGTCATGAAAGTTCATGTGCAAGCTTGTCTATCAAATGGACATCCAAAACTATGAGCAAATTTCATTTCTGGGAAACTGCTCAAAAGTGAAACTCTGTCGTACGATTTCACTACAGTTGGGATTAAAAGGGGTCAAAATAATAGCTCGAAACGTTGCAAAATTTGGCGTGCATGATTGTTTATCCAATGGGCATCCAAAGATATGATCAAGTTTCCATTCTCAGAAGCACGTCAAAAGGGAAACTCCATCGTACAATTTTGTTTGGGTTTGGCTTAAAGGAGTTGAAAATAACTCTAAACATCGTGAAAGTTGGAGTGCATACTTATCATCCAAATGTGCATCAAAAGATATGATCAAGATTTAATACCAGGAAATTTCTAAAAAGTGAAACTCCGTCGTGCGGTTTCTAAAAGGTTGGGGTTAAAGGGGGTGAAAATAGCTCGAAACATCGTGAAACTTGGAGTGCACGCTTGTCTATCAAATGGGCATCCAAATCTATGATCAAATTTCAATTGCGAGAAAATGGTCAAAAGTGAAACTTTGTCGTACATTTTCCCTAGAGTTCGGCTTAAAGCGGGTCCAAAATAGCTCGAAACATTGCAAAATTTGGTGTGCATGCTTGTATATCAAATGGAAATCCAAATCTATGATCAAATTTCAATTCTGGGAATTTGGTCAAAAGTGAAACTCTGTCATGTAGTTTCGCTAAGGTTTGGCTTAAAGGAGGGAAAAACAGCTCTAAACATCACTAAATTGGGCATGCACTCTTATCTACCAAATGGGCATCTAAATCTATGATCATATTTCAATTATAAGAAATTGGTCAAAAGAGAAACTTTATCGTGCGCTCTCACTAAGGTTGCACACAAAGGGAGTGAAATAGCTCGAAACATCGTGAAAGTTAGCGTGTATGCTTTTTTATTGAAATGGGTACCTACATCCACTTTCAAATTTCACTTATGAAAAAGTCAACAAAAGTGCATCTTTTCAACTTTTGTTTGACCATCCTTGAATGAGGGCCAAAATAGCTCCAAATCTCATTAAAATAGGTGTCCATGCCTATCTTTGAAATGGGTATCTAAATGTACTTTAAAATTTGAATTTTCAGAAAATGGAAAAAATGCAACGTTTGAGGCCTTGGTTTGACGAAGTTTGACCGAGGTCTAAAATGGATCGCAATCCCAAAGAAAGATACATGTAGGGATTATCTCTCAAATGGGTACCTAAATACAGTTTCAAATTTCAATTTCAAGAAAATCAAGAAAAGTGCATTTCTTAGAACTTGGTTTGACCAACCTTAACTAAGTGTCGAAATAACTCGAAATTCACAAAAATATGTGTTCCTCTTAAATCAGTATCTAAATCTAATTTTAAATTTGATTTCTAAGAAATTGGAAAAAAGTGCAACCTTTTAGGCCTTGGTTTGACCATGTTTGACCAAGGTCCAAAATAGGTCGAAATCCCTTGAAAGTGTGTATGCATGGTTATCTCTCAAAGGGGTACCTAAATTCTCTTTCAAATTTCAATTACAAGAAAGTTAAAAAAATGGCATCTCTTAGACCTTTGCCTTACCAACCTTGAATAACGACCAAAATAATTTTGAACATCGTGAAAGTTGGTGTGCACTGTTATCTACCAAATGCTAAGATAAATGTACGATCAAATTTTAATTCTGAGAAATTAGTCAAAAGTGAAATTATGTTGTATGGTTTTGCTGAGGTTGGGACTAAAGGGGGTGAAATATTTTGGAACGTCTCGAAATTTCACGTACACGCTTGGCTATCAAATGGGCATTCAAATCTATGATCAAATTTCAATTATAAGAAACTGCTCAAAAGTGAAACTTCGTCATGTGCTTTCGCTAGGGTTGGGCTTAAATGTGGTCAAAATAGCTTGGAACGTTGTGAAAGTTGGTGTGCATGCTTGTTAATCTAATCGGCATTCAAATCTATGATCAAGTTTCAATTCTTAGAAGTTGGTCTAAAGTGAAACTCTGTGGTTTTCTTAGGGTTTGGCTTAAAGGAGTCGAAAATAACTCTGAACGTCATGAAACTTGGTGTGCAATCCAAAGATAAGATTGGCGTGCAATCCAAACTTGGCGTGCAATCCATCTTATCTTAGTTTGATCAAATTTTAATTTAGAGAAATAGGTCAAGAGTGAAACTTCGTCATGTGGTTTCGCTAATATTGGGGTTAAAGGGTGTGAAAATAGCTCAAAACGTTGCGAATGTTGGAGTGCACGGTTATCTATATAAATCTATGATCAAATTTCAACTCCGAGAATTTGGTCAAAAGTGAAACTCCGTCATTTGATTTCGCTAAGGTTTGGCTTAAAGGAGGGGAAAATGGCTCTGAGAAATTGGAAAAAAATGCAACCTTTTAGGCCTTGGTTTCACCAAGTTTGCCTAAGGTCCAAAATAGCTTGAAATCCCTTGAAAGTTTGTATGCATGGTTATCTCTCAAATGGGTACCTAAATTCTCTTTCAAATTTCAATTACAAGAAAACCGAAAAAATAACATCTCTTAAACCTTTACTTGACCAACCTTGAATAACGACCAAAATAGATTTGAACATCATGAAAATTAGCATGCACTCTTATCTACCAAATACGGCGATAAATATACGATTAAATTTTAATTTTGAGAAATTAGTCAAACGTGAAACTTTGTTGTGTGGGTTTTCTAAGGTTGGGCTTAAAGGGGGTGAAAATATTTTGGAATGTCTCAAAAGTTTGCATGCACGCTTGTTCATCAAATAGGCATCCAAATTTATGATCAAATTTAAATTCTAAGAAACTGCTCAAAAGTGAAACTTCGTCGTGCAGTTTCGATAGGGTTGGGCTTAAAGGGGGTCAAAATAGCTTAGAACGCTGGGAACGTTGGCGTGCATGCTTGTCTATCCAATATGCATCCAAACCTATGATCAAGTTTCAATTCTGAGAATTTGGTCAAAGCTGAGACTCCATCGTGCAGTTTTATTAGGGTTTGGCTTAAAGATGCTGAAAATAGCTCTCAACATCGTGAAAGTTGGCATGCACTCTTATCTTCCAAATGCGCATTTAAATCTATGATTAAATTTTAATTCCAAGAAATTGGTTAAAAGTGAAACTCTGTTGTGTGGTTTCACCAATGTTGGGGTTAAAGGGGGTGAAAATAGCTCGGAGCGTCGTGAAAGTTGGAGTGCACTATTCTCTATCAAATGGGCATCCAAATCTATGATCAAATTTCAATTTCGAGAAATTGGTCAGAAGTGAACTCCGTCCTGTGTTTTTGCTAGAGTTTGCCTCAAAGGGGTCCAAATATCTCGGATCATTGCAAAAGTTGGTGTGCACATTTTTATATCAAATGGGCATCCAAATCTATGATGAAATTTCCACTGGGATAATTTGGACAAAAGTGAAACTCCATCATTCGATTTCGCTAAGGTTTGGCTTAAAGGAGGGGAAAATAGCTCTGAACATCACAAAAATTTTCATGCACTCTTTTCTAACTATAAATCTCACAAAAATATGTGTGCACGCTTATCTACCAAATGGTTATATCGACACTTTCACTAAGATTTCACTTAAAGGGAGGGAAAATAGCTCGAAACATTACGAAAGTTGGCATGTACACTTGTTTATTGAAATGGGTACCTAAATCCACTTTCAAATTTCAATTCTGAAAAAGTCGACGAAAGTGCATATTTTCAACCTTGGTTTTACCATCCTTGATTAAGGACCAAAATAGCTCCAAATCTCATAAAAATAGCTATCAATGCCTATATTTGAAATGGGTATCTAAATCTACTTTAAAATTTGAATTTTGAGAAATTCGAAATAATGCAACGTTTTAGCCCTTGGTTTGACAAAGTTTGATCGATGTCCAAAATGGCTCAGAATCCCCAAAAAATATACATGTATTCTTTATCTACCAAATGGATACCTAAATTCAGTTTCAAATTTCAATTTCAAGAAAGTCAAGAAAAGTGCATTTCTTAGAACTTCGTTTGACCAACCTTAACTAAGGACTGAAATAACCCAAAATATCACAAAAATATGTGTGCATGCTTATCTCTTAAATGGGTATCTAAATATACTTTTACATTTGATTTCTAAGAAATTGGAAAAAAGTGCAAGTTTTAGGCCTTGGTTTGACCAAGTTTGACTAAGGTCCAAAATAGCTCGAAATCCCCTCAGAGTTTGTATGCATGGTTATCTGTCATATGGGTATCTGAATTCTCTTTCAAATTTCAATTATGAGAAAGTTCGAAAAATATGATCTCTTAGACCTTTGCTTGACCAGACTTGAATAACGACCAAAATAACTCCGAACATCATGAAAGTTGGCATGCACTCTTATCTACCAAATGCGTAGATAAATCTACGATCAAATTTTAATTCTGAGAAATTGGTCAAAAGTGAAACTCCCTTGTGTTTTTTTGCTAAGGTTGGGCTTAAAGCGGGTAAAAATATTTCACAGCGTCATGAAAGTTCATGTGCCATCTTGTCTATCAAATGGACATCCAAATCTATGAGAAAATTTCAATTCTGAGAAACTGCTCAAAAGTGAAACTCTGTCATGCGGTTTCACTACAGTTGGGCTTAAAAGGGGTCAAAATAATAGCTCGGAACGTTACAAAATTTGGCGTGCATGATTGTTTATCCAATGGGAATCTAAATCTATGATCAAGTTTCCATTATAAGAATTACGTCAAAAGTGAAACTCCATCGTACAGTTTCATTAGGGTTTGGCTCAAAGGAGCTGAAAATAACTCTGAGCATCGTGAAAGTTGGCGTGCGCACTTATCATCCAAATGCGCATCAAAATTTATGATCAAATTTTAATTCCGAGAAATCTGTAAAAAGTGAAACTCCGTCGTGCTGTTTCATAAAGGTTGGGGTTAAAGGGGGTGAAAATAACTCGAAACGTCGTGAAATTTGGAGTGCACACTTGTCTATCAAATGGGCATCCAAATCTCTGATCAAATTTCAATTGCAAGAAAATTGTCAAAATTGAAACTTCGTCGTGCATTTTCGCTAGAGTTCGGTTTAAAGCGGGTCCAAATAGCTCGAAACATTGCAAAATTTGGTGTGCACGCTTGTATATCAAACGGGCATCCAAATCTATGATCAAATTTCAATTTTGGGAATTTGGTCAAAAGTGAAACTCTGTCATGCGATTTCGCTAAGGTTTGGCTTAAAGGAGGGAAAAAGAGCTCTGAACATCACTAAATTTGGCATGCACTCTTATCTACCAAATGGGCATCTAAATCTATGATCATATTTCAATTCTAATAAATTGGTCAAAAGAGAAACTTTATCATGCACTTTCACTAAGGTTGCACTTAAAGGGAGTGAAATAGCCCGGAACGTCGCGAAAGTTAGCGTGTACGCTTGTTTATTGAAATGGGTACCTAAATCCACTTTCAAATTTCACTTCTGAAAAAGTCAACAAAAGTGCATCTTTTCAAATTTTGTTTGACCATCCCTGAATAACAACCAAAATAACTTCGAACATTGTGAAAGTTGGTGTGCACTGTTATCTACCAAATGCTAAGTTAAATCTACGATCAGATTTTAATTCTGAGAAATTTGTCAAAAGTGAAACTCTATTGTATGGTTTTGTTGAGGTTGGGGTTAAAGGGGGTGAAATATTTTGGAACGTCTCAAAATTTCACGTGTATGCTTGTCTATCAAATGGGCATTCACATCTATGATCAAATTTCAATTATAAGAAACTGCTCAAAAGTGAAACTTCATCATGCATTTTCGCTAGGGTTGGGCTTAAAGGTTGTCAAAATAGCTTGGAACGTTGTGAAAGTTGGAGTGCATGCTTGTTTATCTAAGGGACATCCAAATCTATGATCAAGTTTCAATTATTAGAAGTTGGTCAAAAGCGAAACTCCATCGTGCTGTTTTCTTAGGGTTTGGCTTAAAGGAGTTGAAAATAACTCTGAACATCATGAAACT
This sequence comes from Pseudotsuga menziesii, assembly GCA_001517045.1. NCBI lineage: Eukaryota > Viridiplantae > Streptophyta > Pinopsida > Pinales > Pinaceae > Pseudotsuga > Pseudotsuga menziesii. The sequence continues at coordinate 587,286 of LPNX011001810.1, read as the reverse complement.
CCGTCATGTGGGTTTCGCTAAGATTGGGGTTAAAAGGGGTGAAAATAGCTCAAAAGGTCACAAATTTTGGAGTGCACGGTTATCTATCAAATGGGCATCCAAATCTATGATCAAATTTCAATTCTGAGAAATTGGTCAAAAGTGAAACTCCGTCATGCATTTTCGCTAGAGTTGGGCTCGAAGGGGTCCAAATAGCTCGGATCATTGCAAAAGTTGGCGTGCATGTTTTTATATCAAACGGGCATCCAAATCTATGATCAAATTTTTACTCCAATAATTTGGTCAGAAGTGAAAATCCATCATTTGATTTCACTAAGGTTTGGCTTAAAGGAGGGGAAAATGGTTCTGAGAAATTGGAAACAAATGCAACCAATTAGACCTTGGTTTCACCAAATTTCCTTAAGGTCCAAAATAGCTCAAAATAAGCTGAAAGTTTGTATGCATGGTTATCTCTCAAATGGATACCTAAATTCTTTTTCAAATTTCTATTATAAGAAAACTGAAAAAATAACATCTCTTAGACCTTTACTTGACCAACCTTGAATAACGACCAAAATAGCTCCGAACATCTTGAAAGTAAGCATGCACTCTTATCTACCAAATGCAGTGATAAATCTACGATTAAATGTTAATTTTGAGAAATTAGCCAAACGTGAAACTCCATTGTGTGTTTTTTCTAAGGTTGGGCTTAAAGGGGATGAAAATATTTTGGAATGTCTCAAAAGTTTGCATGCACGCTTGTTCATCAAATGGGCATCAAAATTTATGGTCAAATTTAAATTCTAAGAAACTGCTCAAAAGTGAAGCTCTGTCGTGTGGTTTTGTTAGTGTTTGGCTTAAAGATGCCGAAAATAGCTCTCAACATCGTGAAAGTTAGCGTGCACTCTTATCTTCCAAATGTGCATTTAAATATATGATTAAATTTTAATTCCAAGAAATTGGTTAAAAGTGAAACTCCGTTGTGTGGTTTTGCCAAGGTTTTGGTTAAAGGGGGTGAAAATAGTTCGGAGTGTCATGGAAAATGGAGTGCACGCTTCTCTATCAAATGGGCATCCAAATCTATGATCAAATTTCAATTCCGAGTAATTGGTCAGAAGTGAAACTCCGTCGTGCATTTTCGCTAGAGTTGGGCTCAAAGGGGTCCAAATACCTCGAAACATTGGAAAAGTTGGCGTGCACTTTTTTATATCAAACGGGCATCCAAATATATGATCTAATTTCAACTCCGAGAATTTGGTCAACAGTGAAACTCCATCATTCGATTTCACATCTCTTAGACCTTTACTTGACCAACCTTGAATAACGACCAAAATAGCTCCGAACATCATGAAAGTTAGCATGCACTCTTATCTACCAAATGCGGTGATAAATCTACGATTAAATGTTAATTTTGAGAAATTATCCAAACGTGAAACTCCGTTGTGTGTTTTTTCTAAGGTTGGGCTTAAAGGGGATGAAAATATTTTGGAATGTCTCAAAAGTTTGCATGCACGCTTGTTCATCAAATGGGCATCAAAATTTATGGTCAAATTTAAATTCTAAGAAACTGCTCAAAAGTGAAACTCTGTCATGCGGTTTTGTTAGTGTTTGGCTTAAAGATGCTGAAAATAGCTCTCAACATCGTGAAAGTTAGCGTGCACTCTTATCTTCCAAATGTGCATTTAAATATATGATTAAATTTTAATTCCAAGAACTTGGTTAAAAGTGAAACTCCGTTGTGTGGTTTCGCCAAGTTTTTGGTTAAAGGGGGTGAAAATAGCTCGGAGTGTCATGAAAAATAATGGAGTGCACGCTTCTCTATCAAATGGGCATCCAAATCTATGATCAAATTTCAATTCCGAGTAATTGGTCAGAAGTGAAACTCTGTCGTGCATTTTCGCTAGAGTTGGGCTCAAAGGGGTCCAAATACCTTGAAACATTGGAAAAGTTGGCATGCACGTTTTTATATCAAACGGGCATCCAAATATATGATCTAATTTCAACTCTGAGAATTTGGTCAACAGTGAATCTCCATCATTCGATTTCGCTAAGATTTGGCTAAAAGGAGGGGAAAATAGCTCTAAACATCACGAAAATTTTCATGTACTCTTATCTAACTAGAAATCTTGCAAAAATATGTGTGCACAATTAACTACCAAATGGGAATATCGGCGCTTTCACTAATATTGCACTTAAAGGGAGTGAAAATAGCTCGGAACGTTACGAAAGTTAGCATGCACGCTTGTTTATTGAAATGGGTACCTAAATCCACTTTCAAATTTCAATTCTAAAAAAGCCAACAAAAGTGCATATTTTCAACCTTGGTTTTACCATCCTTGATTAAGGGCCAAAATAGCTCCAAATCTCATAAAATAGGTGTCAATGCCTATATTTGAAATGGATATCTAAATCTACCTTAAAATTTGAATTTTGAGAAATTGGAATTAATGCAACGTTTTAGGCCTTTGTTTGATGAAGTTTGACCGATGTCCAAAATGGCTTGCAATCCCCAAAAAATATACATGTATGCTTTATCTACCAAATGGATTCCTAAAAACAGTTTCAAATTTCAATTTCGAGAAAGTCAATAAAAGTGCATTTGTTAGAACTTCATTTCACCAACCTTAACTAAGAGCTGAAATAACCCGAAATCTCACAAAAATATGTGTGCACGCTTATCTCTTAAATGGGTATATAAATATACATTTACATTCGATTTCCGAGAAATTGGAAAAATGTGCAAGGTTTTAGGCCTTGGTTTGACCAAGTTTGACTAAGGTCCAAAATAGCTCAAAATCCCCTCAGAGTTTGTATGCATGGTTATCTCTCATATGGGTATCTAAATTCTCTTTCAAATTTCAAGTATGAGAAAGTCGAAAAAATCTGATCTCTTAGACCTTTGCTTGAACAGCCTTGAGTAACGACCAAAATAGCTCCGAACATCATGAAAGTTGGCATGCACTCTTATCTACCAAATGTGCAGATAAATCTACGATCAAATTTTAATTCTGAGAAATTGGTCAAAAGTGAAACTCCCTTGTGTTGTTTTGCTAAGGCTGGGCTTGAAGAGGGTAAAAATATTTCGCAACGTCATGAAATTTCATGTGCAAGCTTTTCTATGAAATGGACATCCAAATCTATGAGCAAATTTCAATTCTAAGAAACTGCTCAAAAGTGAAACTCTGACATGCGGTTTCACAATGGTTGGGCTTAAAAGGGGTCAAAATAATATCTCAAAACGTTGCAAAATTTGGCATACATGATTGTTTATGAAATGGGCATCCAAATGTATGATCAAGTTTCCATTCTAAGAAGTACGTCAAAAGTGAAATTCCATCGTCCAGTTTTGTTAGGGTTTGGCTTGAAGGAGTTGAAAATAACTCTGAACATCATGAAAGTTGGTGTGCACACTTATCATCCAAATCCGCATCAAAGATATGATCAAATTTTAATTCCAAAAAATTTGAAAAAAGTGAAACTCCGTGGTGCGGTTTTGCAAAGGTTGGGGTCAAAGGGGCTGAAAATAACTCGAAACGTCATGAAAGTTCGAGTGCACACTTGTCTATCAAATGGGCATCCAAATATATGATCAAATTTCAATTGCGAGAAAATTGTCAAAAGTGAAACTTTGTCATGCATTTTCGCTAGAGTTCATCTTAAAGTGGGTCCAAATAGCTCGAAACATTTCAAAACTTGGCATGCACTCTTGTATATCAAACAGGCATCCAAATCTATGACCAAATTTTAATTCTGCGAATTTGGTCAAAAGTGAAACTAAATTCTCTCTCAAATGGGTACCTAAATTCTCTTTCAAATTTCAATTACAAGAAAGTAAAAAAAAAAGCATATCTTAAACCTTTGCTTGACCACCTTGAATAACGACCAAAATAACTTTGAACATCGTCAAAGTTGGTGTGCATTGTTATCTACCAAATGCTAAGATAAATCTACGATCAAATTTTAATTCTGAGAAAACAGTCAAAAGTGAAATTCTGTTGTATGCTTTTGCTGAGGTTGGGATTAAAGGGGGTGAAATAGTTTGGAACGTCTCGAAATTCCACGAGCACTCTTGTCTATCAAATAGGCATTCAATCTATGATCAAATTTCAATTATAAGAAACTGCTCAAAAGTGAAACTTCGTCATGCGTTTTCGCTAGGGTTGGGCTTAAAGGTGGTCAAAATAGCTTGGAATGTTGTGAAAGTTGGAGTGCATGCTTGTTTATCTAAGGGGCATCCAAATATATGATCAAGTTTCAATTCTTAGAATTTGGTCGAAATCGAAACTCCATCGTGTGGTTTTGTTGGGGTTTTGCTTAAAGGAGTCGAAAATAACTCTGAACATCATGAAAGTTGGCGTGTAGTCTTATCTTCCAAATGCACATCTAAAACTATGATCAAATATTAATTCCAAGAAATTGGTCAAGAGTGAAAATCCATCATGTGGTTTCACTAAGATTGGGGTTAAAGGGGGTGAATATAGCTCAAAAGGTCGTGAATGTTGGAGTGCATAGTTATCTATCAAACGGGCATCCAAATCAATGATCAAATTTCAATTCTGAGAAATTGGTCTGAAGTGAAACTTCATCATGCATTTTCGCTAGAGTTGGGCTCGAAGGGGTCCAAATAGCTCGGATCATTGCAAAAGTTGGCATGCATTCTTTTATATCAAATGGGCATCCAAATCTATGATCAAATTTCAACTCCGAGAATTTGGTCAAAAGTAAAAATCCATCATTCGATTTCGCTAAGGTTTGGCTTAAAGGAGGGAAAAATGGCTTTGAAAAATTGGAAACAAATGCAACCTTTTAGACCTTGGTTTCACCAAGTTTCCCTAAGGTCCAAAATAGCTCAAAATCCCCTGAAAAATTGTATGCATGGTTATCTCTCAAATGGGTACCGAAATTCTCTTTCAAATTTCAATTACAAGAAAGCCGAAAAAAGAACATCTCTTAGACCTTTACTTGACCAACCTTGAATAACGACCAAAATAGCTCTGAACATCATGAAATTTAGCATGCACTCTTATCTACCAAATGCGGCAATAAATCTACGATTAAATGTTAATTTTGAGAAATTAGCCAAACGTGAAACTCCGTTGTGCGGTTTTGCTAAGGTTGGGCTTAAAGGGGGTGAAAATATTTTGGAATGTCTCAAAAGTTTGCATGCACGCTTGTTCATCAAATGGGCATCCAAATTTATGATTAAATTTAAATTCTAAGAAACTGCTCAAAAGTGAAACTCCGTCGTGCGGTTTTTTAGGGTTTGGCTCAAATTTCAATTCCGAGAAATTGGTCAAAAGTGAAACTCTATCGTGCATTTTCACTATATTTGCACTCAAAGGGGTCAAAATAGCTCGAAACATTGCAAAAGTTGGCGTGCACATTTTTATATCAAACGGGAATCCAAATCTATGATCAAATTTCAACTCTGAGAATTTGGTCCAAAGTGAAACTCCATCATTCTATTTCACTAAGTTTTGGCTTAAAGGAGGGGAAAATAGCTCTGAACATCACGGAATTTTTTATGCACTGTTATCTAACTAGAAATCTAGCAAAAATATGTGTGCATGATCATCTACCAAATGGGCATATCGGCGCTTTCGCTAAGATTGCACTTAAAGGGAGTGAAAATAGCTCGAAACGTTACGAAAGTTAGCGTGTAACGCTTGTTTATTTAAATAGGTACCTAAATCCACTTTCAAATTTCAATTCTGAAAAAAGTTGACAATACTACATATTTTCAACCTTTGTTTTACCATCTTTGATTAAGGGACAAAATAGCTTCAAATCTCATAAAAATAGGCGTCAATGCCTATATTTTAAATGGGTATCTAAATCTACCTTAAAATTTGAATTTTGAGAAATTGGAAATAATGCAACGTTTTAGACCTTCGTTTGACGAAGTTTGACCGATGTCCAAAATGGCTCGCAATCCCCAAAAAATATACATGTATTCTTTATCTACCAAATGGATTCCTAAATACAGTTTCAAATTTTAATTTCGAAAAAGTCAAGAAAAGTGCATTTCTTAGAACTTCGTTTGACCAACATTAACTAAGGGCTGAAATAACCCAAAATCTCACAAAAATATGTTTGCACGCTTATCTCTTAAAAGGGTATCTAAATATACTTTTACATTTGATTTCTAAGAAATTGGAGAAAAGTGCAAGCTTTTAGGCCTTGGTTTGACCAAGTTTGACTAAGTTCCAAAATAGCTCGAAATACCCTAAAAGTTTGTATGCATGGTTATCTCTCATATGGGTATCTAAATTCTCTTTCAAATTTCAATTATGAGAAACTACTCAAAAGTGAAACTCTGACATGCGGTTTCACTACGGTTGGGATTAAAAGGGGTCAAAAAAATATCTCAAAACGTTGCAAAATTTGGCGTGCATGATCAAGTTTCCATTCTAAGAAGTACGTCAAAAGTGAAACTCCATCTTACAGTTTTTTTAGGGTTTGGCTTGAAGAAGCTGAAAATAAATCTGAACATCGTGAAAGTTGGAGTGCACACTTATCATCCAAATGCGCATCAAAAGATATGATCAAATCTTAATACCAGGAAATATCCTAAAAGTGAAACTCCGTCGTACGGTTTCGTAAAGGTTGGGGTTAAAGGGGGTGAAAATAGCTCCGAACATCGCAAAAGTTGGAGTGCATGCTTGTCTATCAAATGGGCATCCAAATCTATGATCAAATTTCAATTACGAGAAAATTGTCAAAAGTGAAACTTCGTCGTGCATTTTCGCTAGAGTTCGGCTTACAGCGTGTCCAAATAGCTCAAAACATCGCAAAATTTGGCGTGCACACTTGTATATCAAACGGGCATCCAAATCTATGATCAAATTTCGATTCTGGGAATTTGGTCAAAAGTGAAACTCCATCATGTGGTTTCGCCAAGGTTTGGCTTAAAGGAGGGAAAAAGAGCTTTGAACATCACTAAGTTTGGCATGCACTCTTATCTGCCAAATGGGCATCTAAATATATGATCATATTTCAATTCTAAGAAATTGGTGAAAAGAGAAACTTTATCGCGTGCTTTCGCTAAGGTTGCACTTAAAGGGAGTGAAATAGCTCGGAACGTCGCGAAAGTTAGTGTGTACAGTTGTTTATTGAAATGGGTATCTAAATCTAATATAAAATTTGAATTTTCAGAAAATGCCAAAAAAATGCAATGTTTTAGGCCTTGGTTTGATGAAGTTTGACAGAGGTCCAACATGGCTCGCAATCCCAAAAAAATCTACATGTAGGGATTATCCCTCAAATGGGTACCTAAATACAGTTTCAAATTTCAATTTCGAGAAAGTCAAGAAAAGTGCATTTCTTAGAACTTGGTTTGACCAACCTTAACTAAGTGCCGAAATAAGTCGAAATTCACTAAAATATGTGTGCCTCTTAAACAGGTATCTAAATCTACTTTTAAATTTGATTTCTAAGAAATTGGAAAAAAGTGCAACCTTTTAGGCCTTGGTTTGACCAAGATTAACCAAGGTCCAAAATAGCTCGAAATCCCCTGAAAGTGTGTATGCATGGTTATCTCTCAAATGGGTACCTAAATTCTCATTGAAATTTCAATTATAAGAAAGTCGAAAAAATAGCATCTCTTAGACCTTTGCGTGACCAACCTTGAATAATGACCAAAATAACTTCGAACATCGTGAAAGTTGGTGTGCACTGTTATCTACCAAATGCTAAGATAAATCTACGATCAAATTTTAATTCTGAGAAATTAGTCAAAAGTGAAACTCTATTGTATGGTTTTACTGAGGTTGGGATTAAAGGGGGTGAAATAATTTGGAACTTCTCGAAATTTCACCTGCACGCTTGTCTATCAAATGGGCATTCAAATCTATGATCAAATTTCAATTATAAGAAACTGTTCAAAAGTGAAACTTCGTCATGCATTTTCGCTAGGGTTGGGCTTAAAGGTGTTCAAAATAGCTTCGAACATTGCAAAAGTTGGCGTGCATACTTGTTTATCTAATGGGCATCCAAATATATTATCAAGTTTCAATTCTTTGAAGTTGGTCAATAGTGAATCTCCATCGTGCGGTTTTGTCAGGGTTTGGCTTAAAGGAGTTGAAAATAACTCTGAACATCATGAAAAACGGCGTGCACTATTATCTTCCAAATGCACATCTAAATCTATGATAAAATTTTCATTCCAAGAAATTGGCCAAGAGTGAAACTCCATTATGCGGTTTCGCTAAGATTGCGGCTAGCTCGAAATCCCCTCAAAAGTAAAACGTGAAACTCTGTTGTGTGGTTTTGCTAAGGTTGGGCATAAAGGGGGTGAAAATATTTTGGAATGTCTCAAAATTTTTCATGGACGCTTTTTCATTGAAATATTTTCGGAATGTCACAAAAGTTACCGTGTATGCTTGTTTATTGAAATGGGTACCTAAATCCACTTTCAAATTTTACTTCTGAAAAAGTCAACAAAAGTGCATCTTTTCAACTTTTGTTTGACCATCCTTGAATGAGCGGCCAAAATAATTCCAAATCTCATAAAAATAGGTGTCCATGCCTATCTTTGAAATGGGTATCTAAATCTACTTTAAAATTTGAATTTTCAGAAAATGGAAATAATGCAACGTCTTAGGGCTTGGTTTTGCGAAGTTTGACCGAGGTCTCAAATGGCTTGCAATCCCAAAAAAATCTACATGTAGCGATTATCTATCAAATGGGTACCTAAATACAGTTTCAAATTTCAATTTTGAGAAAGTCAAGAAAAGTGCATTTCTAGGAAAAAAAAGTGCATTTCTACGATCAAATTTTAATTATGAGAAATTAGTCAAAAGTGAAACTCTGTTGTATGGTTTTGCTGAGGTTGGGATTAAAGGGGGTGAAATATTTTGGAACGTCTCAAAATTTCGAATGCATGCTTGTCTATCAAATGGGCGTTCAAATCTATGATCAAATTTCAATTATAATAAACTGCTCAAAAGTGATACTTCGTCATGCGTTTTCGCTAGGGTTGGGCTTAAAGGTGGTCAAAATAGCTTGGAACATGGATAAAGTTGGCGTGCATGCTTGTTTATCTAATGGGAATCCAATTATAAGATCACTTTTCAATTCTTAGAAGTTCTTCAAAAGTGAAACTCCATCATGCAACTTGTTAGGGTTTGGCTTAAAGGAGTCGAAAATAACTCTGAACATCATGATCAAATTTCTACCAAATGGGAATCTAAATCTATGATCATATTTCAATTCTAAGAAACTGGTTAAAAGAGAAACTTTATCGTGCGCTTTCAATAAGGTTGCACTTAAAGGGAGTGAAATAGCTTGGAACGTCATGAACGTTAGCGTGTACGCTTGTTTATGGAAATGGGTACATAAATCCACTTTAAAATTTCACTTCTAAAAAATTCAACAAAAGTGCATATTTTCAAATTTTGTTTGACCATCCTTGAATGAGGGCCAAAATACCTCCAAATCGCATAAAAATAGGTGTCAACGCCTATCTTTGAAATGGGTATCTAAATCTACTTTAAAATTTGAATTTTCAGAAAATGGAAATAATGCAACATCTTAGGGCTTGGTTTGGAAAAGTTTGACCGAGGTATAAAATGGCTTGCAATCCCAAAAAAATCTACATGTAGGGATTATCTCTCAAATGGGTACCTAAATACAGTTTCAAATTTCAATTTCGAAAAAGTCAAGAAAAGTGCATTTCTAGGAAAAAAAAGTGCAACCTTTTAGGTATCTAAATCTACTTTTAAGTTTGATTTCTAAGAAATTGGAAAAGAGTGCAACCTTTTAGGCCTTCGTTTGACCAAGTTTTACCAAGGTCCAAAATAGCTCGAAATCCCCTAAATGTGTGTATGCATGGTTATCTCTCAAAAGGGTACCTAAATTCTCTTTCAAATTTCAATTACAAGAAAGTCGGAAAAATAGCATCTCTTAGAGCTTTGCTTGACCAACCTTGAATAATGACCAAAATAACTTCGAACATCGTGAAAGTTGGTGTGCACTGTTATCTACCAAATGCTAAGATAAATCTACGATCAAATTTTAATTCTGAGAAATTAGTCAAAAGTGAAACTCTGTTGTATGGTTTTGCCGAGGTTGGGATTAAAGGGGGTGAAATATTTTGGAACATCTTGAAATTTCATGTGCATGTTTGTCTATCAAATGGGCATTCAAATCTATGATCAAATTTCAATTATAAGAAATTTCTCAAACTCCATCACGTGGTTTTGTTAGGGTTTGGCCTAATGGAGTCGAAAATAACTCTGAAAAGATCATGAAAGTTGGCGTGCACTCTTATCTTCTAAATGCACATGTAAATGTATGATCAAATTTTAATTTCAAGAATTTTTTCAAGAGTGAAACTCCGTCATGCGGTTTCGATAATATTGGGGTTAAAGGGGGTGAAAATAGCTCAAAACACCGTGAAAGTTCGAGTGCATGCTTATCTATCAAACGAGCATCCAAATCTATGATCAAATTTCAATTCTGAGATATTGGTTAGAAGTGAAACTCAGTCGTGCACTTTTGCTAGAGTTGGGCTCGAAGGGGTCCAAATAGCTCGGACCATTGTAAAAGCTGGCATGCACATTTTTATATCAAACGGGCATCCAAATCTATGATCAAATTTCAAGTCCAAGAATTTGGTCAAAAGTGAAACTCTGTCATTCGAGTTCTCTAAGGTCTGGCTTAAAGGAGGGAAAAATGGCTCTGAGAAGTTGGAAACAAATGCAACCTTTTAGGCCTTGGTTTCACCAAGTTTTCCTAAGGTCCAATATAGCTCAAAATCCATCGAAAGTTTGTATGCTTGGTTATCTCTCAAATGGCTACCTAAATTCTCTTTCAAATTTCAATTACAAGAAAGCCGAAAAGATATCATCTCTTAGACCTTTAATTGACCAACCTTGAATAACAACCAAAATAGCTCCAAACATCATGAAAGCATTCACTATTATCTACCAAATGCAAAACTCCATCGTGCGGTTTTGTTAGGGTTTGGCTTAAAAGAGTCAAAAATAACTCTGAACATCATGAAAGTTGGCGTGCACTCTTATCTTCCAAATGCACATCTAAATCTATGATCAAATTTCAATTCTGAGAAATTGGTCAAGAGTGAAACTCCGTCATGTGGTTTCTTTAAGATTGGGGTTAAAGGGGGTGAAATAGCTCAAAATGTTGCGTGAGTTGGAGTGCACAGTTATCTATCAAACGAGCATCAAAATCTATGATCAAATTTTAATTCTGAGAAATTGGTCAGAAGTGAAACTCCGTCATGCATTTTCGCTAAAGTTGGGCTTGAAGGGGTCCAAATAGCTCGAACCATTGCAAAAGTTGGAGTGCATGTTTTTATATCAAATGGGCATCCAAATATATGATCAAATTTCAACTCCGAGAATTTGGTCAAAAGTGAAACTCCGTCATTTGATTTCGCTAAGTTTTGGCTTAAAGGAGGGGAAAATGACTCTAAGAAATTGGAAACAAATGCAACCTTTTAGGCCGAGGTTTCACCAAGTTTTCCTAAGGTCCAAAATAGCTTGAAATACCCTGAAATTTTACATGCATGGTTATCTCTCAAATGGGTACCTAAATTCCCTTTCAAATTTCAATTACAAGAAAGCTGAAAAAATAACATCTCTTAGACCTTCACTTGACCAACTTTGAATAAAGACCAAAATAGCTCCGAACATCATGAAAGTTAGAAAGCACTCTTATCTACCAAATTCGCCGATAAATCTATGATTAAATTTTAATTTTGAGAAATTAATGAAACGTGAAACTCCGTTGTGCGGTTGTGCTAAGGTTGGGCTTAAAGGGGGTGAAAATATTTTGGAATGTCTCAAAAGTTTGCATGCATGCTTGTTCATCAAATGGACATCCAAATTTATGATCAAATTTAAATTCTAAGAAACTGCTCAAAAGTGAAACTCCGTCATGCGGTTTCGATAGGGTTGGGATTAAAGGGGGTCAACATAGCTCGGAATGTCACGAACGTTGGCGTGCATAATTGTCTATTCAATATGCATCCACATCTATGATTAAGTTTCAATTCTGAGAATTTGGTCAAAGATGTGACTCCATCGTGTAGTTTTGTTAGGGTTTGGCTTAAAGATGTCGAAAATAGCTCTCAACATTGTGAAAGTTGGCATGCACTCTTATCTTCCAAATGTGCATTTAACTCTATGAATATATTTTAATTGCAAGAAATTGGTTAAAAGTGAAACTCCATTGTGTTGTTTCACCAAGGTTGGGGTTAAAAAGATTGAAAATAGCTCAGAGTGTCATGAAAGTTGGAGTGCATGCTTCTCTATCAAATGCGCATCCAAATCTATGATCAAATATCAATTCCAAGTAATTGGTCAAAAGAGAAACTCCGTCATGCATTTTTGCTAGAGTTGGGCTCAAAGGGGTCCAAATAGCTCGAAACATTGCAAAAGTTGGCGTGCACATTTTTATATCAAATGGGCATCCAAATCTATGATCAAATTTCAACTCTGAGAATTTGGTCAAAAGCAAAACGCCATCATTTGATTTCGGTAAGGTTTGTCTTAGAGGGGAAAATAGCTCCAAGGACCAAAATGGTTCGCAATCCCGAAAATATCTACATGTAGAGATTATCTCTCAAATGGGTACCTAAATACAGTTTCAAATTTCAATTTTGAGAAAGTCAAGAAAAGTGCATTTCTTAGAACTTGGTTTGACCAACCTTAACTAAGTGCCGAAATAACTTGAAATTCGTAAAATATGTGTGCCTCTTAAATGGGTATCTAAATCTAATTTTAAATTTGATTTCTAAGAAATTGGGAAAAAGTGAAACCTTTTAGTCCTTGGTTTGACCAAGTTTGACCAAGGTCCAAAATAGCTGGAAATCCCCTGAAAGTGTGTATGCATGGTTATCTCTCAAATGGGCACCTAAATTTTATTTCAAATTTAATTTACAAGAAAGTCAAAAAAATAACATCTCTTAGACCTTTTCTTGACCAACCTTGAATAATGACCAAAATAACTTCGAACATCGTGAAAGTTGGTGTGCACTGTTATCTACCAAATGCTCAGAAAAATCTACGATCAAATTTTAATTTTGAGAAATTAGTCAAAAGTGAAACTATGTTGTATTGTTTTACTGAGGTTGGGATTAAAGGAGGTGAAATATTTTGGAACGTCTTGAAATTTCACGTGCATGCTTGTCTATCAAATGGGTATTCAAATCTATGATCAATTTTCAATTATAAGAAACTGCTCAAAAGTGAAACTTCGACATGCGTTTTCACTAGGGTTGGGCTTAAAGGTGGTCAAAATAGCTTGGAAGGTTGCGAAAGTTGGCATGCATGCTTGTTTATCTAATGGGCATCCAAATCTATGATCAAGTTTCAATTCTTAGAAGTTGGTCAAAAGTGAAACTCCATCGTGCGGTTTTCTTAGTGTTTGGCTTAAAGGAGTCGAAAATAACTCTGAACATCATGAAAGTTTGCGTGCACTCTTATCTTCCAAATATGTGGTTTTGCTAAGATTGGGGTTAAAGGGGGAAAAAATAGGTCAAAACGTCGCAAAAGTTTAAGTGCATGGTTATCTATCAAATGGGCATCCAAATTTATGACCAAAATTGAATTATGAGAAATTGGTCAGAAGTGAATCTCCATCTTGCATTTTCGCTAGAGTTGGGCTCGAAGGGGTCCAAATAGCCCGGAACATTGCAAAAGTTGGCGTGCACATTTTTATATCAAACGAGCATCCAAATCTATGTTCAAATTTCAACTCCGAGAATTTGGTCAAAAGTGAAACTCTATCATTCGATTTCGCTAAGGCTTGGCTTAAAGGAGGGGAAAATGGCTCTGAGAAATTGGAAACAAATGCAACCTTTTCTGCCTTGGTTTCACCAAATTTTCCTAAGGCCCAAAATAGTTCAAAATTCCCTGAAAGTTTTGCAACCATGGTTATCTCTCAAATGGGGACCTAAATTCTATTTCAAATTTCAATTACAAGAAAGCCAAAAAAATAACATCTCTTAGACCTTTACTTGACCAACCTTGAATAATGACCGAAATAGCTTCAAACATCATGAAAGTTAACATGCACTCTTATCTACGGAATGCGCCGATAAATCTACGATCAAATTTTAATTTTGAGAAATTGGTCAAAAGTGAAACTCCCTTGTGTTGTTTTGCTAAGGTTGGGCTTAAAGCGAGTGAAAATATTTCGGAACCTCATGAAAGTTCATGTGTAATCTTGTCTATCAAATGGACATCCAAATCTATGAGCAAATTTCAATTCTGAGAAACTGCTCAAAAGTGAAACTCTGTCATGCGGTTTCACTAGTGTTGGGCTTAAAAGGGGTCAAAATAATAGCTCTAAATGTTGCAAAATTTGATGTGCATGATTGTTTATCCAATGGGCATCCAAATATATGATCAAGTTTCCATTCTAAGAAGTATGTCAAGAGTGAAACTCCATTGTACAGTTTTGTGATAGTTTGGATTAAAGGAGATGAAAATAACTCTGAACATCGTGAAAGTTGGTGCACAGACTTATCATCCAAATGCGCATCAAAAGATATGATCAAATTTTAATTTCAGGAAATTTGTAAAAAGTGAAACTCCGTCATGTGGTTTCGTAAAGGTTGGGGTTAAAGTGGGTGAAAATTGCTTGGAATGACATGAAATTTGGAGTGCACGCTTGTCTATCAAATGGGCATCCAAATCTATGATCAAATTTAAATTGCGAGGAAATTGTCAAAACTGAAACTTCGTCGTGCATTTTCGCTAGAGTTCAGCTTAAAGCGGGTCCAAATAGCTTGAAACATTGCAAAATT